>JAANSP010002603.1:0-12528 GCA_036850745.1 Homidia socia | reverse complement strand
AAAAATAGAAGCATGGAAAAGGTCCTTCTTATCTGCTTGCTTTGAGGGTTTCCCGAGAAAAAATAAATATTAGCAAGTCTGAGAAATTGGTTTACAAATAAAATCCACCAACTCTGTATTATTTTTTAGTTTGAACTAATTTGTATAGATGGGATATTTTTTCAAGTCATGCGGCTACCACTACTTTTATCAGGAAAAATTATTGTGAAAGCTGGACCATTATTTAAGGTCTAGAAAAAGAATGACATGATTAATCATCTCTCACAAAAGATTATGCAATTTACACAACATTGGTGGTGGGGTGGTGATCGTGGCGGTGGAGGGCGAGGTTTGTTGGAAGCAATGTTGATTTAAAAAAATAAAGGAGTAAGGAGTTTTGTGTCCTTGTCAGTCAGATAAATTTTAAAGGAGCAGAGCTGGCAGCATTCTAGCATAGCGCCAGCGCCAACACTTGTACCTGTTGCTAATTTTATACATAAATTATTAATGATGACCAGAGACCACAACCGCAGTTGCCTTTTTAGTATTTTCATCCTTTTAACCATACTTGTTGATTTTCCACTTGTTTAGGTGGCACTTGCACACAATTGGCTATCTCAAGTTTAATAAAAATAGCCAAAAGAAAAGAAAGATCAACTTTCTTTTAGGTACATATATACACTTCTACACTTGTCATTAGCCAAACTTATCAAGAAAAAAACCAAGATGATTTTCAAGAAAGGAATTTACAAGGTGTGTTGGGTGTTCCGCACATGTTCTTTTTATCCATAACAAGTACATACATACACGCAACCATGCCGTTCATTATTGTCATCTTCCCACTTAAATCTGTTCCATCATCATCATCATTCATCATCATAAAAAATGTTGTAATGCAAATATATCTAATAACAAGCACAACAGAGAAAACGAATCCTACTATTATTTTTCAAAAAATAAAGATAATCGTGTAGTCATCATTATTATCATATTATGAAGGTATTACATTCTTTTCGTACAGCTACTGCCGGAGGATAACAATAAATTTTGTACTAAAACACCTTTTTTCAGGTCATTTTTATGCTGTAAAGAAAATTTTGCGTGATTCATAAAATACAAAGTAGTGCTGTTATTGCTTCAATAATAATTGCTACTTTATATCATTCATTCATGTTGATTATGTACCTGTGTACCTCAAATATATTTACAGGTACAATTATTGGAAAATCCTTTTAAAAATGCTGGGTTTCCAAAAATTATGAGAAATATTACTTTTTGTTTTCATGCAATGGAACAATTGTATAGTTTAGATGTCTTTATAAAAAATTCAGCCAAAATGCTGTGTTAAATTGTACAAAGATACTTCTCTGCTGGTTGAGATAAAGTCAAAGTTTGAAAAGTTGCCTACTATCTACCTATGTGTTCTTTTTCCTTCCCGACTTTATTTTCAATCTTTGCAGATGAATAAAAAAAATTAACAGATCACAAATGATAAGCTTTGATGGGAAAGATAAGCCATTACAAAAAAGATTGATTAGAAGATCTCATTCATTCAGTAAATGTACTTGTCATTCATTGATCTTCGTCTATCCGACCACTAATTTAACAAACCATTCACCCATGAAGCTAAATAATAATAATCATGCAAAACATGAAAAAAGGAAACAAAAGTGTTTTCTCTTTGTTTCATTTTCGTCAAAGAAATGATCTTCGTCTATTCGACCACTAATTTAACAAACCATTCACCCATGAAGCTAAATAATAATAATAATGCAAAACGTGAAAAAAGGAAACAAAAGTGTTTTTCTCTTTGTTTCATTTTCGTCAAAGAAAAAAAATACAACAAAGTAACATTAGCCATATATTCATCACTATCATCATCATCAATGATGTAAAATGATAATAATAAATTTGCTATATTACACAGTACACAAGCGGATAAGTAGCCAGAAGCAAAAGAAACAACAGCTTGATTAGTGGCAACAACAGCAGAAGAATATACCATCAACATCCAACACGCAAAAACATACATTTAAAAAAAAACAATTTGAACCCTTTCTTTTTACACTGCTTCTCCTCACACAAGTTTGATGACTTGTGAGAACGAGCTGGCCGGCAAACTACTGTGTAGTGTGTAGAGAATACTAGATGTAAATTTTATGGAATGGGATCACAACCACCACCACCACCGTCAGTGTAATTGCATATTATAGTCTGCAAGTTTGAAGAATAAGTGGAGGAATTACATGGAAAAAGGAAAATAGCCAGAGGGAATCATCATCTTCTTCATCCTTTTTTACTTGTGAGAACGAGCTGGCCGGCTAACTACTGTGTAGTGTGTAGAGAATACTAGATGTAAATTTTATGGAATGGGATCAAAACCACCACCACCGTCAGTGTAATTGCATATTATAGTCTGCAAGTTCGAAGAATAAGTGGAGGAATTACATGGAAAAAGGAAAATAGCCAGAGGGAATCATCATCTTCATCCTTTTTATTCCTCTTCGGTTCATTACGTCCATGCATAATAATACTACCATCATGTTCCTTTCTATCCGTCTGGATATATAGATTCTTCTGGTGATCCCCTCCAGGGCCATTTCTCACTTTGCTTGCCACCATCTCACCTCACCACCACCATACCATCAATGCTAAAAGATGCCATGTCCATCATCATAAAGCAGAAGAATAACAGATCATCAGAAAGAAATCTCTTCAAAAATATTATATGGACTGGAATAGTAGTGGAATGGAATATTATAAATGTATATTCTCAAGTCACCCCAGCGTTTGCTGTGCTTCTGCTCTTATATTACCTTGTGGCTATCTTTATACAAGTACATGGTATATTCCTAGTATACAACTTTTAACATGTAAAGCCATGTTTATCTCCTTTCGAGTATGTTGAAGTTTTCTGTTGCAGTTGGGGTTACACATTCTAACAAAAAACAAAACACGCATATGCCAAACAACATCCTCCTCTCCACCACCACCGCCACTACCACCGAGAAGAGACCGTCATGATTCATGACTCATGATCATCATGAAGAACAACAGTTGTTTCTGGTTGAGTTTTCTGTTGCAGTTGGGGTTACACATTCTAACAAAAAACAAAACACGCATATGCCAAACAACATCCTCCTCTCCGCGTACCACCGCCACTACCACCGAGAAGAGACCGTCATGATGATCATGAAGAACAACAGTTGTTTCTGGTGTTGTGCCACAAGAGATATCGAGGTCTAGAGCCAAAGCTGACTACGATGATGATGATGGTGCAGCTTGCTCTTCTCCTTCTCTGGTTTTTTCTCTTCAAACCGTGGGAACGGCTTTGCCGACGATTTCAACTAACCCAACAACAAAATCTACTAAACGTACGTCCTCTCTCTAATCATCATCATCAGCAGCAGCAGCAAAAGCAGCACACAGTAGAATAGCATGCATGCACCACCATCACCATCAGAAAAAGCAAGGGACATGAAAGCCATAATAATGAAGTTGATATAAAATATACTCGATATACTTGCAAGTATTTACACATGAATAAAATGCATGGAGAGCTAGGAGACGACGAGCAGAGAGAGAATAAGCACAACCACCAACAAAAATTCCTTTTCTTTCTTCTTCTTCTTGGCCTGTTCTTATGTCGCTGGTCTGGTCTGACAAGAAAACCAAACCACTTCAACTTCATCTCCTCTCCTCATCATCCTCATCATGCAATGCAAGCATAATAATATCACATTTAAAAGCGTCTCCTCCTCGTCATCTCTATATAACTGCTTGCCATGCAATGCATAACATGCATTTTTATTTACGGTGGAGACCAAAAGTAGTATAGCATGTAATGCTATGCAGATGTGTGATTGCTCGCGTTCACTCATCAGAGCAGCAAAAGAAAACTAAACTTTGTTGTCTGTCTCAACTTCATCTCCTCATCATCATCCTCATCATGCAATGCAAGCATAATAATAATATCACATTTAAAAGCGTCTCCTCGTCGTCATCTCTCTATAACTGCTTGCCATGCAATGCATAGCATGCATTTTTATTTACGGTGGAGACCAAAAGTAGTGTAGCACGTAATGCTATGCAGATGTGTGATTGCTCGCGTTCACTCATCAGAGCAGCAAAAGAAAATTAAACTTTGTTGTCTATCTTGCTGTCTTGTACCTTTTTCAAAGTTGAAGTTTTTCAGGGAGCATTCACAAGTTATGTAATGTATGTGTAGGTATTACTCAGCTTCTTACTTTGGGTGACCAGGTCTAATGTTGCTTTTCCTCTTCTATTTTTTACTTTGGGTTTATTTATTACGTAAACTGTATTTTTGATCAGTTCTAATGTTGCTTTTCCTCTTGTATTTTTTTACTTTGAGTTTATTTATTACATAAACTGTATTTTGACTGCTATGCATGCGTTTTACACAGACAAGTTGCATGAAAACCGGAGGAGATTTTTCTCCTCCGCTGGCTTTTTTTTATCATGCGTCACTTGACTCGTCTATCCATGTAGTTGGATTGTAGGACATGTACACGTATTTCAACCCTAACAATATAGGGTATAGTCCCGCCATGTTGGAAAATACATTTTTTATTTCTAGTGAAAAAAAACCAAGAAAAAAAAAGATTGCGAGGAAGGAGAAAGAAAGAAAAGAATGGAGACGATGAGGAAAAGATAAGATGAAATAAGAAAGGAATCTTGATTATGGTGCTGGTGATGATGATGTAAACCAAGAAAAAAAGATTGCGAGGAAGGAGAAAGAAAGAGAAGAATGGAATGGAGACGATGAGGAAAAGATAAGATGAAATAAGAAAGGAATCTTGATTATGGTGGTGGTGATGATGATGATGGCGATAAAGAAGATGATAATGATTTTTTGATCATGTTGCAAAGGATGACGATGATGACTTATTGATTGGATGTGACTACTATTATTGTTGTTGTTGCTATTATTATTTACAAGGAATATTTTTTTTCCTTTTCAGTTTCGGGTGATCATCTCTGTTCTCGGGGTATGATCATGCACCAATCTTCAATATTTCAGGCATGCAACATGCAAGGTGTAAAAAATGAATACAGGTAGATATTTTATATATTTTTTAACAAGTTGGCTTGGTAGTGTGGCGATAAAGAAGATGATAATGATTTTTTGATCATGTTGCAAAGGATGACGATGATGACTTATTGATTGGATGTGACTACTATTATTGTTGTTGCAGCTGCTATTATTATTTACAAGGAATTTTTTTCTTTTTGAGTTTCGGATGATCATCTCTGTTCTCGGGGTATGATCATGCACCAATATTTCAGGCATGCAACATGCAAGGTGTAAAAAATGAATACAGGTAGATATTTTATATATTTTTTTAACAAGTTGGCTAAATACTCTCCATTTCGATCGTGCTAATGGATTTCCTTTTGAAGATGAAAAAGATGATCTGGGAATTTACCATTGAAAAATTTGTTTGTGTTTTTACTTAACATTTTTCTAAACTAGAAAAACACTTGTTGTGTTATGGGATTTGTGTACTTGTAAGGAATCAGGGATGCTAAGGACAAGGTATAAGCAGCATATTTTTAAACTTCTCTATAAAAATTGTAAAGCCGCCGGAAACATTAAGATGGAAAGAATTAAAGTATTAAATAACTGGTGATGATGATGATGACTTTTTTAACAAGTTAAGCAGCACGCATGATGGGTACTTAAGGGTAAGTGAGAAATGTTATGAGGATGAAATTTTTTTTCACAACTTTTTTTAGAAGATACTTCCGACGATCACGCACCGATAGTCATTCGTCTAAAAAAAGTATACATAATCTGTGTAACAGGCAAAGCGACAGGTTGGGTTAAGTTTCATCCAAAAGTAGAAGAGAAGTCAATTAAACACGGAGTAAACTTGTAAGGTTGCTTTTTTACTAAGCCGCCGGAAACATTAACAGAGAAGGAATTAAAGTATTAAATAACTGATGATGACTTTTTTAACAAGTTAAGCAGCACGCATGATGGGTACTTAAGGGTAAGTGAGAAATGTTATGAGGATGAAATTTTTTTTCACAACATTTTTTTCAGAAGATACTTCCGACGATCACGCACCGATAGTCACACATCTAAAAAAGTATACATAATCTGTGTAACAGGCAAAGCGACAGGTTGGGTTAAGTTTCATCCAAAAGTAGAAGAGAAGTCAATTAAACACGGAGTAAACTTGTAAGGTTGCTTTTTTACCAAATAATAAAAATCACTACAAATTTACCGCCAGGATTACAAGTTTATTTCAAGAAGGAAATGCCAAAGCCGTATTGTGAAGAAAAAGTAACAAGTGACGAGAAAGAAAAGATTGTAAAAAAGTAAGGAAAAAAGAAGAAGAAAAAAGTAAAGGGAATGACTTGCAATACTTTTTTACAGCAAAATTTTACTGAATGGATGAATAAAAAACGGTCTTTTTCCGCTTTTTCATTATTATTCAGTAAATTAAGCAGTGAAATAGACAGGAGGAGTAACAAAGTAGATGAGAAAAAAACTTAATATCTTAATTTAGATTTAACTAAAAATAATTACTTAATTGATTAAAGATAAAAAATGTTTTTAAAAACTTACTCGCAATAAGCTTCCCCGACTCGACTTCCTTGAATGCACCGAGCTCCATTCTGACACGGATTTGGAGAGCACGACAAACCTACAAAAATAAATGATAAAAATAAAATATTATTACAAAAAATGCCATGTTTAACGTTTGCATTTAATTGCGCGTTTGTGACCATTTTTATTATTTACATTACTACCGGATAAGCAGTCTGGAGAAAAGTACCTCCACTCTAATTACTAAATGATGATTATGATTCTTTTTTTTAATGAGATAATAATAGCTTATGAGATTGTACACGACCGCGGCAATCAGTAATAATTATCGTGATGATAATAGGGGCATATATGCATGGTGGATTAAGAAGATAACCATCAAAGATAATATATAAATAGCATGATGATGAATGAATGACATAATAGTCGTGACTTTTTTACCGTGTGCAATGGGCCATATATCCTTTTTCTCACAGAGAGCTACCCACCATCACCATCATCCTCACGATGGAAAAGTCAAATCAGTGAGAAAAAGAATACCCTTACCCTTCTTCTATGAAAACAACGAACAAGAACCGGAAATTCCAAGTGGAGTAGTTGGAGAGCAGAGAACAACGGCAGCTGAGCTCCCAGGCCGGGTTTTCATAGTAAACTTTATCCCTTTTCTAGGTTATTGTTGGGATGGTGGTGGGGGTGTGAGAAACCTTTTTTTGTAAATTTTCATGGTGAGTAGTAGTACATGGAAATTTAACAAGTGAAAGAATTGTTCCATGATTGTGTGTGCCCTGTTCTGTTGATGATGATGATGACTGTTTATGGATAGATTCATGTGAGAATTATGAGAAGAGGTTTAAAAAAATTGTAAAAGTTTTTTTGTAAATCATTATCTTTACTTCTTTCATTTACAATGATTCTCTTTATTTATTGGTTTTTAATTTGATTTTGTGGATAAAAACGCTCCCCATGCTAAAGAGTTTGTATAAGTTTATTTTATATCAATAAAATGGCAGGGCTGCTATAATTTTAGTTTATTTTATTTTCTTGCTCACGAAATGGTCATTGTTTCCGAATACTATCTCACAAACCTGACCTAACCGACCCTAGCTTTTTATCATGTGTCTTGAACTTTGAAAGAACTAAAAAATTCTTCATGAATGTGAAAAAAAGCTACCCCTTTGCTACAATGTCCCAACCTTAATGCACCACTGGAATCTGCATTGATGAGGGGAGATTTTATTAGACAGCAATTTAACAGTAGGCTTTGAAGTGCAACACGCACAACCTGTACAAAATATGTAGATTTTTGTGCATGTCAACTTATTAGCTACAACAAAATAAAAATCAGTAGCAAGAGCACAAAGAGCAGCATCTCGTGCAAGCAGTAAAAGTATTCACCATAAAAATAATAAATCTGTGTCCTAAAATGGAATCTTCTTGAAAGCTGCTTATTGTGCTGTAATTGTCACTTGTACATACAAAAACATCTAATTTATGAATACCCAACAGACTCATTTACTAAATGGCTCACACATTTACGACCTGTTCATTAAGACATTTTCTCTGTCATATCATCATAAATAACATAAATAAAATGCACCTTCTTGGCTTTAACTGGAGAAGTGAATGAAAAAAATGTAAAAGTTGATTACATTACATGTAGAATTGAATTCATTTCGATTGTAAAGCAGATTCTTGTAAAATGAGTGCGATGTATGATGATATGACAAATTATAAGACGAAAAGTTATTTTATGAATTTTATTGCTGTGCAGTTGACAAAAGTAATGCGCAGCAGTGCAGTAAGTAATATCATCATATCATCATTTTTTCTCTTTCTTATCACCATTTACACGAGCAGCAGCAGTTGCTTTTGCCACACCACACCACTGACTAGAGATAAGTCAGGTCAGAAAACCTCGAGTATAGTAATAATAATGGAATGGTATATAGTATTAGGGCCATAAAATTCATTTCATCTCTCCAATTTCCGCCACCGCACAACAACCATCATGCCATGCACCATTCATCGTAGGTCACGTTATCCTCCTCCTCATTCACATTATCATAAAAACTTTTTTTTAAATGTAATAAAATAAACAGCTTGAGTGACAAATGATGCCAATAGTGAAACATGGTAATTATTATATTGAATGTAAAATGTCCTCCNTTATTATATTGAATGTAAAATGTCCTCCACTAAACAATAAATGTACATATAATTTTGGTATTGGGATTTAAATCCTTGAGCTGAATAAACGTAACGTAATATCATTTCCTCGAATGCAATAAAAGTTTTCCGTGTAAACAGACGGCAAAAAACGGGATCATTTGTCACCACCCCCACCACCACCACATTTTTCACCATTTTCTTGGCACATGCCAGCTTTAAATCACCACCATCATCACAGACTACCAATTTAAATGGCTGACCACTTGCTCATCCTCGTCATTTTATAAATGAAGAACATGAACATATATGTAAAATATTGCTTCAAAAAATGTATATTGTGTGGAGAGCAGTCTGCAATCTAGATGAACATTATTACTAGTGCATGTATATTCTCATTATTAATTTTACTGTGCACTGTGCCCATCTTATTTATTTTCTCTTTTTCTAAAAAAAATTCAAAACTGTTTTGATAAGTGAATGTTATTTATTATCATCACGATGACTTTTGACTTTGTTCTTTCTATTCACATTTTACAAGCTATGCACAAGGTAGCACGTTGATTATGATGATGCTTCATGTCATTGTCGGACATCACACTTGTGTAATAATAATAAGCGTGTTGTGCACTTGTCACTTGTGCTCTGTGGAGCCATTTTCTTGTACAGAAGCAGCACTAGCAATGCAACAGTTCAGTGTAAACTATTTCATCGGCAGGCTCCCACGCTCTGATTCTTGCTTTATCAGTCTTTTTTATTTGTACTACACTGTCCATGAGCATGAGCATCATCCCAAAATGATGACCATTTATAATGACGTTGATACATCATTTTTTTAACAAAAATATCAGAGCTTATAATGTTGTTATAAATGGCACCCAAAAAAAGTGTGATGGACTATATGGATCATTTAATGTGGATATGATAATAAATAATGATAACATGAATGAACATTGGTGGTGGTGGTGGTGGCAGTGAAGAAAATGATGCGTCATCTTGTGTAATCATTATTATCATCATCATCAGCATTTTTTTCAAAGCAGATTTTTTTTCAAGAAAAGTGCAGTTGCATGCTTTAAAAATAATATGAAGGAGAAGAAAAAATTTAATGATGGCATATTATTTCTACTCTCTGTACTGGACACTGGCTGACTGAAAATGTTTTCAGGTGGTTTCCGATTTTTCTGCTGGAACAACAAACAGATTCCATCCGAAGCGGAAAGATCTCGGGTGCGATAAGCACGACTAAATCTGGGTAGGTAGGTTATTAACCTGGTTAGTTGGAAAAAGTTAACGAAGCATGATAAACTACAAAAAATAAAAATGTTGATGATAACCATATTCAGGTATTTCTTATTCTTCAAGGAAGAGTGAGAAGAATGAGTCATGATGACGATGAAATGGTCACGCTATGCTGGTGATAAAGGTAAATAGTAAAAGTAAAAAGAAAACACTCGTCATCTCAACAATCTAATATGTTTTCAGGTGGTTTCCGATTTTTCTGCTGGAACAACAAACAAATTCCATCCGAAGCGGAAAGATCTCGGGTGCGATAAGCACGACTAAATCTGGGTAGGTGGGTTATTACCCTGGTTAGTTGAAAAAACTTAACGAAGCATGATAAACTACAAAAAAATAAAAATGTTGATGATAACCATAATATTCAGGTATCTCTTATTCTTCAAGGAAGAGTGAAGAGAATGAGTCATGAATCATGATGACGACGAAATGGTCACGCTATGCTGGTGATAAAGGTAAATAGTAAAAGTAAAAAGAAAACACTCGTCATCTCAACAATCGCAAGCAGAACAAAGTTATCAAAAGATATACTACATTGCATAACAATTATTGTACACATTTTTGTGACTTTGTTGTTTATTCCAAAAGTAGTAGTGATGATGATAAGGCAAGAGGATAAAGTTGAACGATAACACGTTGAAACAGGAATATAAAATTGAGAGGAATCTATTTGTTTTGGAATCAACAGAGAAAGCATATTATTAATGATATATTGTTGGTTTGGTTCTGGTACAAAATAAAATTTAAAAATTTGGGCCATCTAAATATTTGCAAGTACCCAACTAATAAATTCATAAAAGTAAGTTGAAAGAGTGGAGGAGCAGTGGCTAGGTAGTTGAGATATTTACTTTTGCAACAACAAAGAAAAATGTTATCAGAAGGATGTAACATGTAATACTTGTGTGATTGATGCCGGTTTGTCTAAAAAAATCTATTTTTTTGTGGATGTTATGTTATCGGCTTTTTTATATATTCAGATGAAGTCAAGTCAAGTTGGTCTTATCTTGACAAAGTAGGTAGCTACTTTTATGAAGCATCATATAGTTATGTATATTATTGCAATATTCATTCATACTTTACGAATAAATATTTGATTGTGTAAAAAAATGTTCCCCCAACAAAAAAAAATGTTTAGATAGCCAATTGTGTTTGGATTGGAATTATGAATAAAACAGTGACCTGGATAACAATTTTAAGGCTTATCATCATCATTACACACTCCTTTTTCTCCTTTGCCAAAAATGTTTTTTCCTCTGAATTTGCTGAATATTGACCTTTCTTTGTTTCGAATGTGTTAACTTAACCTACTTTTGATTCTACTTGTTTCGACCTGTCGTCTTGATACTGTCAACACTAATTTTTTAACAGGAACAAAAAGGTTATTTAAAAAAAGTTTTACTTACTAAAACCGTAAGACTTTCGTACTGTTATTATTAATACTCGCAGTATGCAGATCAATTCGAGCAATACAATTATAAAAACAGATTTTCATCTCAGCTATTTTTGGATCTGACACCTAGAAGATGGCTCATTCTCTAGAAAATAAAAAAGTTGACCGTTAAACTTCATTAAATACGATATTTTTATACAAAGTATTTTATTTAATTTTTTAATGGAAAAGATGATTAGTTCCATTAAATTGACCAATTATCTGTCTTTCTATTTCTCACTTCAAAAGAAATGCATACCTATTATGTATGCACTAGTTGTCCTCTAAAAATAAACCGTTTTAGAAATTCTCCAAAATCTAGCATTTTTTCTATGACCAAAAAGTATTTTTTTTCTCATCAAAAATGTTCATATTATTTCAGAAAAGAATCTGGATCATTTTTTTGTTTGCATTTATATTTAACATCTCGTTGAATTCTTTGTCGGTTGGTTAGGTTTTGGTACTACACATTATACTCTTCCATCCATACATTTTATTACTTTTATTGTTAAGTATGTGTATACCCTTAATTGGGAAACCTAGCTCTACTTTTTCATTTCATTTCACAATAATAAAGAAAAACACAAAATGTCAGGAAAAATAGCCATTTTATTGGGTCGCTCTTTTCCCTACTCAAGTTAAAAAAAATTATTACATTCAATCCCTAAAAATATCTTTTTTTGTCCAAGTCCCACTACCTACCTATTGCACAATCCAATTTTTACAGTTTTCCAGACATTATATATTTATGTTTCTAATATAAAGCAACATAACTATACCACTAGTTGATTCACTATAAATGCATGACAGAATGTTCTATAAATACCTAGTCGTACCTCAACAAAAAATGTTTGTATGCCTTCCAGCATCAATCCAATCCGCCAGCAGCAGCACTCAAGTAACCTTTTTAAATCCCATTTATATTACAGATATAGGAATAAAGTATAAAATTCTCCACCAAAGGAATTCTCTCCATTTTAGTATAATATCAGTGTATAAAACACCGTCATCATTCTGATCATCCTCACCTCATCATCACGGACAAAAATGCAACAACAGCAAGACTACCAGTCTTTCA
>JAANSP010002602.1:0-12532 GCA_036850745.1 Homidia socia | reverse complement strand
AACAATACATCGACTTAAACAAAACGGTGCAATATACGACTTTATGTTTTGCACACTATATGAAAATTATATGGCGGCAGCGTTTCTATTATTTCAAGAAAAAAAAAGTGAGCATCTTCTTAGTGTTTTGAAAACCGCTTTGGCTTAAATCATTTCTTTATGTTGGTCTTGTGACGGACAATTTTTTACAGAGTATGCAGCTGGACTGTATGTATAGAGGTATGTGTGTGATGATGGGATGATAATATTATACAAAATACATCTCAGACATGAAAAAACGATGATGACACCGTGTCAATTATAATTCTGTTGAGTACTTGTTTAGTAGGCTAAACAGTGTAAACACTTTTGACAAAGCCTTACAATAATATTTTTTTCTATACATTGTGCATACTGATTATTACATGGTATTTATCATGAAGCCATTCAGCTAAAGACGCCACCGGGCTTGTGGTTGTTGTTGCTGCTGCTGCAATATACTCCAGTTTACTGCGGCAAATGACTTTTGTTAAAGAGACATTAAAAAATGAAAAAAAAGATGATGGCACAGAGAATCGATAGAGACGACAGGTTCAGTGTGGCATAAGATGAAAAAGAGTGAAGACGATTTGGTTCATTTCACTTGACTTGCTGCTTCTATAACTATACATTATATAGAGTTTTGTTTTAGTTGAATCAGTCTGCTTTTGTTTTTACCATTATTTCTTGTCCCTATTTTTTCTTATTTTACGAGTGAGTGGTAGAGACAAGAGAGAAACTCTGGAGCCAGTCTTGACACTTTGGAGATTGATTTCTTTCCCATTTTCTCGTCATCCGTGTGATGTGTGAAAAAAGAATTCCTCAAAGCAGTTACCTTTTGGTGAGCTCCGTATTCCGAGAAAATCCTAAGAATACTATTACTCAAGTGCTCCATCTTTCTTCCTTTTCACTCTTTCCACGCAAGTCAGTTTTTTTTCTACGCATTGATTTTCTTGACTCGATTCGATATAAACTAAAAATACATAGTGTTCAGTTTACTTGCTCCACTTTTATACTTCCAATTTATCGTTGGTGCTCGTGTCCCTTGGCATTCCTGAATGTAGAAAATGGGAAGGAAAACTTCAAAGAAAGGGGAATACTTACCAAACATTGTGGAGCCTATTATTGATTTAGTGGAAGCGGTCATGAATGACATGGGGGATTGTGAAGAAGAGGAAAAAATTGTGAATTTGATTAGTCATAAAAAACGTGGACATTCCTTTCAGTATTTCGATCACCGGGATGAGGTACGTAAACATTGTACATCTGCTTATGAATACGATGAATGATTTACATATGTTAATCCATGCAGTCAAAAGATTATAGCTGAGTATTATTGAACAATTTTATCTTTATTTTTGCCTTCAAAAGTAATGCAATCGTTTGCAGCATTTGGGTCATAACGTATATCAATGTTGAGGGAATCAAAATGACAATAAATTATTATTATATGACGACAGTGCTTATTTTTTTTAATTAGCTGTTGTGCAGCCACATATGCATTTACGAATCAAATCAGCAAGTAAAAATAAAATGCCACTTTTTTATACTTGCAAATACGTACCATAAACAATCATTCATATTCGTCTCTTTTCATCTTTTTCATCTCTAGTATTCATAAAAATCTCAACTGAAATATGGCAAAAAATTGTCATCTAGTAAGACGTACATTGTCATATAAAACGTATTTTATTCCGCACATTTTTTCTGTGGTGGTTGGTGTCGTCGAGGCAGCTGTGATGACACTGACTCCAAGAGACCACCGACTGACAAGGATGTGAAGTGAACACTCAAAAAGCAATCTTGAAACAAAGACCAGCAGAAACGAGAAGGATGGGAGCATTTATACTTTACTATTGTTCCCATTTTATTATTTTTATTTTTTACCAGATCACTCCATGTGGCTTGTTCACTCCTTGTCGTGATGACAAGAGAACAGAAGAGAGCGTCGAGATAACCGTTTAACTTTCGTCGCTATACAAATAAATAATAAATAATATCGGAACATGCATATTATTTCTATGAATAAAGCTCAACGTTGATAGCAATAACACATTTTGTTAAGGTACCTCTCTATTTGTAGCAGCTGAAATCGTTCATTGCACATGTCATAATTTAATCATAACATCGTATTTTGTCTTTGCTAAAAACACTCGAAGCGTAACAACGCACTTTTTATATTGCCACTGCGGTTCCTTATGCAGCTTAAAGAAATATTTAGATACTATATGCAGCTATATATGTAGCACAAGGGACAGATTCAGATTATCAGTTGAAAATATTTTCAGCTTCAGATCAACTCTGCGGTACATAAAGATTCTCCTACACGACTGCATAATATTTCTATGAATAAAGCTCTACGTTGATAGCAATAACACATTTTGTTAAGGTACCTCTCTATTTGTAGCAGCTGAAATCGTTCATTGCACATGTCATAATTTAATCATAACATAGTTTTTGTCTTTGCTAAAAACACTCGAAGCGTAACAACGCACTTTTTCCATATCATTGTGGTTCCTTATGCAGCTTAAAGAAATATTTAGATACTATAAGTAGCTGTGTAGCTCTACACACGGGACAGATTCAGATTATCAGTTGAATATTTTCATCTTTAGCAGATCAACTCTGCAGTACATAAAGATTCTCGTACAGGACCAGGTCAAACGTGACCACATGTGGAATATTTTTGGCTCATTATTTTTCTTATTCTGCCTGATTCACCCTTTTTCCAGAAGGAGCTCTCTACACCTCTATATTGTCAGTATGGTACTTTGTAATAATGAATGGTGTTTGTTAAGGTTTGCGGTGGGCAATAAAGAGACAAGGAAAGATCACTGTTTTGCGTCGTTTTCCCATGAATAATTCTACTCAAGAGCAAAGCTCACATTGCTGAACATTCAACATTTTTATAAGCAGGGTGAGTGAGTAGCGTACATGCGTACTGGATTTGTGGCATACTAAACCAATGTTAGCTATGCTATATAGTTCATTTTTTCTCTTCGTTTACATGACACTTTTTTGGAACGTTGTTCATTACCTCATCTATTACTATCGATTGCACGTAAACGATTGCATTTAGAGTTGATGTCTTGTTTAAAAAAGTCTGTGATTCTCTTTTTAGCGTCAATAAATGTACCAAAACACATAGTGATCGTACTTTTTGATTTACAAAAGTAGATTAATAAACTCATCATGTGTTTGGAAATAATTAGGAATCTTTTGTGGCGTATACCGTGTACGCACAGGTAGGTCAAACATTGCGGACTCTCACCACAGTCGGAGATAATGAGTTTACATATAAATCTGTCTTGCTCTTGGCTAAATTTTGTGGTCCATGTCCATCACTCACTTCTCTTTTTTGGAACGTTACTCATTACCTCATCTATTATTATCACAATGTAAACGATTGCATTTAGAGCTGATGTCTTGTTTAAAAAAGTCTGTGATTCTCTTTTTAGCGTCACTAAATCTACCAAAACCCATAGTGATTGGACAAAAGTAGAGTAATAAACTCATCGTGTGTTTGGAAATAATTAGGAATCCATTGTGGCATATACGCACAGGTAGGTCAAACATTGCGGACTCTCACCACAGTCGGAGATAATGAGTTTACATATAAATCTGTCTTGCTCTTGGCTAAATTTTGTGGTCCATGTCCATCACTCACTTCTCAAAATGTTATTTACATTCGTTCCCTTGTATTCATTATTATTTTGCTTTTAACAAAGTTGACAAGAACTCTGTATGTGCCTTTCATCGCTTTCCTTCTACAAAGCAGATTGAAAGGGAGAGAATATTATGCTTACCTACAACCTATTTCATCCTAGTATTTCATGCAGAATATTGTGCTGCTGCGATGAACTTTATTGACAGAGAGAAGAGAATCGAGATAGAGAGGGTACTTTCATGCAGGAACCATTTTCCTCCAAAGAAAAATAAAATGTTCTGAAAAGATTTGTTTGTTGAAAAATATTACTAAGGACACATCTCACTCAAATGTGAGGAGTGACTAGTGAATTGCATTATGGTTTCTGGAGTATATTTATTTGTCGCTCACACAGAGAGTGAGGGCATAATAATATAATGATGGGATCTCTAATGGCCCTTAATATGACTCAATAAGTACCCTGAGCCNGCTCACACAGAGAGTGAGGGCATAATAATATAATGATGGGATCTCTAATGGCCCTTAATATGACTCAATAAGTACCCTGATCCTACAATGCAGGCAGACACACACATGTGAAAAGTGCAACTATACACACAGAGTTGGAGAGGGAGAGAAAGAAAAAAAAGAGAGCAGTTTGAAAAAACAAAAGCAAATGCTCACATTATTGTATAATAAATAAAAGTGGAGAGCTTGAGAGAGTCCCCTTTGGTATGCATTCTCTATTTTATCCGTGGTGATGATGAAGAAGAATATATGAGAAATGAAAAAGGTTTTCTACAACCAACACACCGAGAGTGTACAAGTTGTTGTACAATTCTACTGCAAACAAAATCCACTACGCAATCTTCTTTTTTCTGTAACGGGTTGTTGTCAACGTGGTTTATGCAGTAGCAAAAGCAACCAGCATGCATCTCCACGTACTTTTCAGAGAAGCTACATGTGTTTTTTTTCTTGCATCTTTTTTTCTGGATCAAGGGATGAAACTGAAATGTGAATGAAGAAGAAAGAGAAAAGGGGGGAGTATAGTAGTAGACTTGTCGGTTTGCTTGGTGGTGCAGTTCCAGTACTTTTTTTCTGCTGTTGGCTACCAGCAGAGCTTAGTGTCAGGGCAGTCAAGGGGCATGCATTAAGGGACACATGCACAAATAACAAAAAATAAAAAGGATCTCTTTATAGACTCTCTCTCGTACTTCATCTTGTTCATTCACCGTTTGGTAGTGTGTGTGGTGTGGTGATTTGAGTGGAATATCTCTTCTACCGACCCAAAGTCTTGTTCAGTTTTGGGGAACGAAATAGCTTGCAAAGCCATAAAAATTTTAATTATGAGGTTTACATTTGTTGGGTGAGTGTATTCAAAGTGAGTAGAAGAAGAATAATTATAATAGTAAATCATCATGAATAGTAATGTACCGCACTGACAACAACAACACAGTATTATTTTATCGCCATAAAAATCAATTGTCAACTTCATCCCAACGAACGTTCAGTGGGCTTTGGTGGTGAATGCTCAAAATCTTTATTGATAAAGATGCCCTAAATGTTCTACGCGTGTTTGTCAAGATTCAAGAGTTGGACGCTCATCCTGTGATGCAAGTTGTTTGAGGTGTAGTGATTTGTGCGTTAAATGATTATGATTAGTAGCTGCACAGGGAGGCGAGTGATAGACAAGCAATAAAAACTTTCAGGGAGCAGATAAAAAAATGCACGACAGGGATGTCAAATGTCAACATCATCATTATCCAATCTACAAAGTAAATATTCATCCAAGGATGCTTGTTTAGCTATATTTTTTTTTCTTTCAAAAAATAATCCCTTCACAGATTAACTGCTATCTTCAATTGACATGTAGAGTTGTTCGTGCCGGTGCAGTGTTCTTGTCGCAAGAAAAAGACTAGGCTCCTCTTTTAAGAGATGTTCGTAATTTTATTATCCACTTTTTATATGTCTTGTTTATTATGGGTAGTCAAAATGTGAATATTTTCGGTGTTCATCAATGGGACGAATAATATTGTAATTTTGTCATCTTTTCTTGTCGAGCGATCTAGCTGCTTCTTGTGACATTTTTACCATCTACGATGAAAATACTTTGCAATGCGCTTGACAAAAAAATTTATTGTACTGACGTAAAATCCACCTTCTTTGCTGAGGAATTTTTGTGAATGCACGTAAAATAGCTAATGCATAATATAAAATGTAAGCGTTAAAAGAATAAACAACCGGTTTTTGTCCTTCTTCCATTTTTACTTATTATTTTATGGCTTGGAATTCTCTCTGAAGGAAAAGATGATGATGATGATGAGTTTGTGGATGGATGTGGTTGTTCTTGCTGTTGTTATTACGTGCTTCGAGTTGACAGAGAACAAGTTGTCTCCGCAAAAAAAGACATTGCTGCTACTGCCGTTGCTGCACTCTACAAATTGTTGAATTGTACTAGACAAGTCTCTCTGAATAAGTCTCTCTGAACAAAGCAATAAAAGTATAAAATAAATGAACCAAAATCCTCTCAACTTATCACTGTCTTCAAAACAAAAAAATATATAATGCTACATGTAAACTTACTGGTCATCAGTTCCGTGTTGTACAATTGTTGCGTGGTGGAGAAGGAGAAAAAGTTATGAATAGAGAGAACCATCATGAATGAGTGTTGTTGTGGTCACTATTCCGGAGGATTCCTTTTTGATTTTGGATGCCCGTGTGCCTTGTGACAATGCTGAATGCATAATTTGTGGTTAAGTGAGCAATAATCTGCATACACTTTAAACAATGCAATTGTCGATGATATAAATATAAAATATTGGTAGGTAATTATGATTTTTTTTTAATTTTACGAGCTGATTTTAACTTTAACCCGTTGATAATATACATTTTCAAGCTTTTCAACTGAATATGAAAACAACGTCTGCATATGTGTTTGGCACATACTTTCCTAATAGTCCTGCAAATTAAATAAACAGAACCAAATAAAGTATACGTACAATAAAGTCGAATTTCAAGTTGCATTAGGTAAACATATCATAAACAGTCTCTAATTAGGTGTTATCAAAGTAACTTTCAGCGCATTTACATATATCCTGCGAATTGGTCACGAAATGTATGTAGTAGACTGTAAGAACTCCACTGAAAAAGTACATTTTCATAAAGTAAACTAAATTGCTTTTCGGATTTTCTCTATCAAGTTCAAGACCGGTATATCATGAAAATAAATGCCATGTAATTCAATGTGTCCAACCAAATCTAACAGAATTGTTTTCCATGACAAAATTGATGTTATTTGTGAAAAGAGGTTTGCTCCTAAGTTCAAAATTCCGTTCCAAATTTCGCAATTATAATAATATTAAATTGAAGGTTTTTAATCATCTTAAGATTTCAGACTTTCAACTACTTTCTTCGTCAAAAAAAGTTTCACTAAAATACTCAAGTAAATTTGAGAAGATGTGAAGGGTTAATGATAATAACAGCATAAAATGCCGCCATGATAATTTTTAATGCTTAATGGTATTTTTTTAAAAATAATACAGGTGAATAAAACTAGAAAATGCGCCATTTATTTATGCTATTTTAGAAAAACAGATAGAAAATACATTTCGATAAAAAATATTCAAAAAATATTTTTGGATTGGAAATATTGGAATGGCAAAGAAATATAATATCAATGTTAATATTAATTACATGACCCTCTTTTACTACACACGAGAGAAAAAACCATGCATAAACTTAGCAAGTAAATACAGTAAAGCCCTGAAAGAAATCATTTGGAAATTTCTGAATCAAGTTGGCATACAAATCTGATCTTTATTAGTATTCGTTTTGTTCAAAAAATATCTCGTTGTAATATTGATCAAAAGTCAGTTAAAAGAAGTTAAGCAATTTGATTGTTGTATAATTTTTTTATGAATATATGGATAAAAATCGTTTCATCACCACTTTGTTGTAGCCTTACCTATTTTAAGCCATTTAACTCGAGAATTTATTTATTTCAATGAATTCAACTTTATGTGTTTTATTATTGCATTTTAGGCTGATTCTACAAAGAGTGACCCCGACCTTACCAACAGCATAACGGATTGCTCAGGCTCGGAATCTCTGTAAGTACTCTTCTTTCATTTTACAGTAGCAACAGCTTTTCAACTTTGAGAAATCAAAATTATATTTCAAAAGTCCAGCAAGTACCATGTTGACGTAAAAATAAGATGTGTATTTTATCCATAAGACAGATTTAGCTAACAAAAGATTTTTATTTTATCCCCCTCCGCAATGAAACGACCTTTTCCCTTTTCATCGGTTCATACATCACAAACAAAAAATGAGCTGCAAAGCTTTTGCTACTCTGCTGCTCCAAAAAAATTAAACAAACTAAGCAGTACAATTTTCAAAAGTCCAGCAAGTACCATGTTGACGTGAAAATAAAAAAATATGTGTATTTTATCCATAAGACAGATTTAGCTAACAAAAGATTTTATTTTATCCACCTCCGCAATGAAACGACCTTTTTCCCTTTTCATCGATTCATACATCACAAACAAAAAATGAGCTGCAAAGCTTTTGGCTACTCTGCTGCTCCAAAAAAATTAAACAAACTAAGCAGTACAAAATATATCCATCCATAATGCGCCAGTAAAGTACTGAGTGGCTGAACCGTCTCTTTGCATGTCTACCGATTTTTTTTTCAAAAACAACACTAACTGGCATTTGGGCATGGTGATATGGTAGTGATGATGGTATGATGAATATAAACGAAGAATTAAAAAAGGAAACTGTCTGTTGTTGTTGGTTGTGTTGTCGTCTTTCTTGTTCCCTCTGTCAGTTGAACAAGTCCTTATGAAAGCAGACAGTGAAAACATTTCATGGGGAACATAAAAGCACAGCGAGCACATCATCTACAACGACATTTTACTTAACCGTATCAACACAGAATGGAAAAAAAATGTTTGACTAGTGTGCAGTGTGCATGCAGCTCCTTGTAAGGTTGCTCTTTTTTTCCTTTCTTCGTCACTGTGCTTTTTTACCACCATCACCATCATGGGTCATCATCTTCATACCCAGTCATGTGTGAGCCCATGTGTGGAAATCTGTGAGCATTATTGCAATGTAGCGTAGGAGAAAAAAAATAGGCTGGTTAAAAATGTCTTAACTGAATGGTATCATCATCAGCATCAATGCATACACAATTTTGAGTAATATTTATGTAGTGGAAAAGGGTCAGGGCACTTTTTAAATTATGCCATTATAATAACAACAAACTGTTTCAAAGGGTCTCTGTACTTGTAAAAAAATATTTTGAGTTTTTAACACGCAAAAGAGGGAGGCAGGCGGAATCCTTTTATTAACTGCGCTTATTTTCCATGACCTTGGAAACAGTTTTCATAAAAATCATATCGACACAAGGACCACTAAAGGCTGTTTTCAAAAAGTAAACTCATGTCTTTTCATAATGATATGCATTTAAAGGGCGACCACAGCGGACCTGAGTCCTGCATGCTCTTCTGGAAACTCACCTCCACAACAGCAGCAGGAGCAGCTCTACTTGAAAAGTGACAATCCGTGGAACACTGGCCACAGTGGGACTGACGGTGATAGAAGTAGTAGCAGCAACATGGGACTCAGTTCGGACGTGCCTAATGGTAAGTTAAAAAAATAAAAAAAGTAAACCTATACAATAGTCAAACTTCAAGCCAAATAATATTAATAATAATAGTAAGAGAATAATTCAAAGTAAGTACACATTGGAAAGCATAAATGGAAAGAAAGGGTCAGTGGAGATGTGTATATATTCTGACTGACATGATGAAAAGGACAAAATGTACAGTTGTATGAAATGATATAGTTATGGCATTGGGTCGTCGTCGTAATAATAATGACAATAAAAAATGGAAGCACGCGTGTAACTGGATAGCGTATTGTATTAATGAACAATAATGATTGCTGCTTTGTTGAGTGTTATGCCACCACTGCTGCTACCACCTCTCTCTCTCCCATTCCCTGCTTGTATTTCCTTCTTTCTTTTCTTTCACTCACTCGTCATCATCAACATTATCATCATCATACTACTATTATCCCCTGTGGGCCGCGTCGTCATAAAGGGAAAAACGATGGTGATGTGATGATGATGAAGTGCAAGCTGAGTGAGTGAGTAGAGTAGTGCGTAAAATAAAGTACAAAAGAAGGAGAAAAGGGTGGTGTAAAAGAGTGATTCTACTAACTAAAAGAGTGATTCATTTTGTCTCCATCCAAATGTATAGGGACATGAAAGATAATAATAGCAAGTTTGGCTGAAAACGTGGGTGCTGAGAAAAGGTGGAAAAAATAATGACAATAATGATCTTCTTGATGATGCACGAGGACGACAAGGAAACGGGGTAAATGGGTTGAATGGTTATAACAAATAGTGGACGACAATCGCATTTATGCCATGTAGGTAGATAGAAATATTACACTATTAAAGATTTTACTTGGATGATAGATTTGTGTAAAGGCGGACGAATTATTTTTGTGGGAATGAAAAACCTGACAATAATTGACATTATCACTCTTTAGTGATCATGTGATGATATAATGATGATGACTTAAATGTGGATGTACTTTGATGATACTTACTCCTCCAAATACAATGCTTTTGCTTTTCAATGTGTGATGTGGGTGTGCTGGTCCAGTTGATTAATGAGTAAAAAGACCAAAATGCTATTAATGAGGGAGGAAATATTGTAGGCATTAAGAAGCACGCAGAGGCTATTATTTTTCTGATGATCATTGACATTATTGCAGGTGATGTAAAGGTTGTAGTGGAGGGACAGAAAACTCCCCCAGATAATAATCACCATGGGGAGTCTCCCTTTTCCAATTCGGATTCTGTAGGATCTTTCCCCGATAAACCGACTGATTTCACAACCGCCTATTCACAGCTTTATCAGAGGTGAGTTAATCAACTTTTAATAAAGTTGTCTTTCTAAAGATTTTTGATGAACATATATTCATAATGTGTTAAAATACAACATATCAAAAACTCTAATACTGCGTTAACATTTAAAAATAAACTGTTAAATCTTTGAAAGTACTCGCGTAGTAATCAATTTCTACTAGAAATAACGCACTAAAATTTTGTGTTGCAGTGGAATGGGAGGCTACGGTGGAAGTTCGTATATTCAAACCTCCTCTTTGTACAATGGATGTCAAGGTTACCCTTCCGCAGCAGCTGCAGCCGCTGTTCTTTCCCAACCATATCCTGGTAATGGTCATTCAAGTCATCTGGCCTTATAAAGATGTTTCTTCACTTTTTAGTGAGAAATTTAATTTTTTATTAATGTCGCAGCATCCCGATCCTGTGGCAAAGGAGGTGCAAACGGTGCTGCTGCAGCAGCAGCCTACTTGTACGGTGGAGCTCCGTTTGTAACGAGTGGTGGTGGTGCTGCTGGTAGTACGGGTAACGGTGTAAGTTATCCAGGAGCAGCTACAACCCCGGGAACAGTGGTAGGCTCCGGCACAACAGCAGCGGGATACGGGACATATCATCCAGCTCACCACCATCACCACCACCAGCCGTACAATCAAGACTATCCACCACATCACCATCATCCGCATGCACAGTATGCCACATCTTTCCAGAGTTCGGGTGCGTCCTCAACTTCCGCTTACTATGGATCTTCGGCCGCCTCCGCCCCATCCTACTATTACAACGCATCACCCTCCACATCATCCGCCACACCCTCGTCATATTCTTCTTCTGGCCAAACCAATCCTCCAATTCCTGGTACGTGTTTAGTGTACCATGTAGTAATGTTCTAGCTTGCTCATCCTATCTCTCCTATCAAAAAAACTGGCTGCTCATTCGTGAATTCCCCAAAAAAATAAAGCTTCCTCACTTTTCACTTTAAATACGACATTTTTTATATTATTATTTTTTCCTTTAAAATAAAATGAATTCCTTTGCTTCTTATTCTTCCACGTAATAGCATTGCCTCTCAGCTATTCTCGTCTCGTTTTTTTTATTAAAAAGCCGAAATATATGAGAGGAATGTCAAAAAATTTAATGAGCACTTTATTTATATAATAATAATATGTGAATGGTTGACGATGCAGCGTACATGGTTGATAATTTTATTCTTTCTGTATGGAAAACTATTTTTGCAGAGAGTATAACGTTTCTTCCAGCAGGTGAACCGAGTCCTCCATCCCCACAAACGAAAGAAGGGAAAGGACGAAGAGGTAAGCAAAAGAAGCAAAAGCAAGGTGTAATTTGAGACTTATGTATTTTGGAAACCCTACACCATTTCCCATTTTCTCTCGCGCTCTCTCTCTCTCTCTGCTCTCTTTTGTACGACACATAGTTGTTGTTGTAGAATACGAATATCACGAATTATGTGCTTTCCACGTTATACTCCGTGCATCTTCCTCATCATCATCAACAACAACGCAAACATGCGGAATTTCAATACTACTTCATGGGTGAGGAAAATGTGATGTGAATAAATGTCAAGGGGATAGCAGCAAGCACTTGATAGTAGTAGCTTTTTATATAAAACCGTGCAAGAAGGAATGTCATCATGTATGTACTTCCATGCTGCTGGGTTTTTGTTGATTCATGAAGATGATAAGTTACAATGATGATAAGGATGAGCTGGTTTTTACATTCTTTTTTCGAGAACATTTCCTTTTAAAAATGTATAGCATTATCGACTGTTTTCTCTCGTGAAATTGCTTTTCTAGCCCTAGTTACCAATTTCAGCGGAGCATATTGAATTTAAATGTTTAACTAGATCTAGCTAATTATGTGTCTATGATTACAATAGAGCTGCGAGGTCGTTGAAGAGTTGAAAGTTTTCTCTGCTATGGAATTAAGTTGAATGAATA
>JAANSP010002601.1:0-12534 GCA_036850745.1 Homidia socia | reverse complement strand
CTTGTCGTAAACGCTTTCAGATTTGGTGACAGTAGCTGGAGAATCCTGTGGCGCAGCCTCGGCTGGTTTTCATTTGGTTTCCCCATTGAGTAAAAACTACATTAAACGTGGCATTTTGTCATCGGGAGTGCCGTCAATTAAGTATGCTCTGAAAACTGCCGCTGAAGCTAAGGCAAATTCGTTGGAGTTTGCCAAGCACGCTGGTTGTAATCAAAAAGTATAAGAACTATGAAAACAATGTTTTATAATAATTACCTTTATAGATTTGTAGCCTACATAATGTATATAAATGTGTGAAAGTTTTAAAGAATGCTGCTGCTGTTTAATTTATAGAATACCCAAGAAATTATTGAATGTCTGCGAAAAGTGGATAGCGACAAATTGATTAGCCTTCAATGGAAACTCTATAAAAATGTGCTCGAGTTTCCCTTTTCCCCTGTAATTGACGGACATTTCCTTCCGGATGATCCAGACGTACTAATTAAAAAAGGAAAAGCCAAGCGTGCTGAAATATTGCTTGGAACTGTCCAAAATGAAGGTTATAGTTTTTTTCTGTATAAAGCATTAACACTGCTTTCGCTGCAATATGTAGAAAAGGTGTTTTAATAATTTTCTGGATTGCTTGCAGGAACTTATTTTATTTTATACCACTACTTAAACTACTTTTCTCATTTGAAACCAACATCCGTGCCTTATGATCGATTCGTGGACATTATGAACGAGTTGTTTCATGATTATTCTGAAACGGAAAGAGAAGCAATTATTGATCAAGTAATTAAATTACAGATCCGTCCAGAAAAATTACGACAAATACGCTAAAACCTGTAATAATAATTATATTTGTTTCAGTATACAAACTGGGAAAATCCCGAAGATGGATATGTGAATCAACGAAAAATTGGCGAGGCATTGGGCGATGCATTGTTTGTCTGCCCACAAAGAAGGTTTGCAGATGCGTGGTCCAACAGAGGGCTTAGTGTATACTATTATCATTTTACCGAGGTACGTATTATCTTTCATTATATAGTGAACAAGTTCGGAGAACCTATTAATCAGAAAATGCACATTTACCGTCTATTTTATTGAGTATATCTAACAATTTTCGACAGCGTGTCTCATTCAACCCGTGGGGAGATTGGATGGGAGTAATGCATGGTGACGATATTCCGCTAATCTTTGGGGCTCCTGGTAATAATGAGTCTACAGAAAATGAAACCCAAATGATAAATAACTTTATGGGACTGGTGGGACATTTCGTCAGAGAGGGGTAACTTTTTCAACGAATCTTACTTAAAAAATAGTTTCAAAAAATATAATAGTAATATTTGCTTATCCCAAACAGAGTCCCTTCATTAAATTGGGAACGCTATACCAGTGAACATCCAGTTTACTTGGATGTAAATGCAACAAAGATTTCAAGTAGCAGCACCCCAAACTTGCACGGTCCTGGTGCAAACGCCTGTGCTTTCTGGAACCGACTCCTTCCTATTATAAAGGACAAAGTCGAATGCAACAGGAATCAAAATGGGGAGCAGTATCCGTCTCTTTCGAATATACGTACAAATCAGCATTATTATCAAAATCGACAACCAGAGCTTCAATGCAATAACTACCCACAAGCACAATTTCCTGCTCACCCTCAGACATTTGGTTCTGTTCCACCTTACAACTCACCAATGTACTTTCCCTCACAGTACCAAATGACTGCTCCACCTCAAAATCATCATCAAAGTAACAAATGTGCCGTCAGCTCCGCCACCAATGAAGTTCCAACAGAGGAACCTCCTTCAACAACCTCAACCTCTTGTAAATGCACCGTTCAAGAAGCATCCAGTTCAGAAAATGAATTAAGCGGTAGCACAGAATCATATCAACGTGAGCGTGCTACACCACTAACACCACCACCAGCAGCGATATACTAAATCTTGATCATGTTTTTACGTTTTATATAGTAAATAATGAAATAATATGGCTCTAAAAATTTATTTGAAATACATAAAATAATGAAATAATGAGGCTCTGAAAATTATTTGAAATAAAATAATGAAATAATGAGGCTCTGAAAAATTATTTGAAATAAAATAAAAATTATTTAAAATAAAATAATGAAATAATTAATTCATTATTTCAAATAAAAAAAAAAAATTCAGAAATAACGAAACCTGCCCAATATACACACAAGAAACACTTTTGGTAAATACCCAAAATACAAGCAAGAAACACTTTTCATAAATACACAAAAAAGACGCGGGTGAAAATTTTTGCTGCTTTCGCTTATACAAATCCCATTGCCTTACTTTCCCCATTTGCCCATTGCATTGTCCGTTAAATGGACAATTTGAGGAAAATTTTTCCTCATATATAGGGGGAAAGCGAGTGCAAACCAGTCGCTAGCACCGTCTGCTTCACTCTACCTCGGCTAACCCACTCAGCCCTGAGCACGCACCCTTTACTATAGACGGTATACCCCCCGTATCCCTCCTGTGCTAGCGACTGGTGCACCGATTTCCCCCTATATATGAGGAAAAATTTTCCTCAAATTGTCCATTTAACGGACAATGCAATGGGCAAATGGGGAAAGTAAGGCAATGGGATTTGTATATACTAGTAGTATATTTTTGCTGGAGCATGGTGGTGGTGTATGTTTCTGCTGCAGACTGCAGAGAAAACACTTTTTCTGCTTTCGCGGCGCGAAAGCAGAAAAAGACAAAATGAGAAGAAGAAAATGGTAGTGTATGCCGGGGAAAGCAGAAAGCAAGTGCATTTGAGCAAAGAGTTCAGTCGTCATAAAATGCTAGTTACGTAATCACCTCGTTTTTCTTCCTACTAATGATCATCCCAAATAAACGAAAGTGAAATAATGAAATAAAATAACACATTATTTCAATTATTTCAAATAATGAAATACTGCATTCCTGCACTAGTGAAAACGTTAGGTCGCAGTCTTCATTAGCAGCAACCCAAGCATTAGTAGTGGTCAATGTCCAGGTATACGCATGCATAAATCTTTGTTTCCACATGATTTGCATTGTTTGTCCTATCACACTTGAATTCTAAATGTACCCCTTTTGAAGTACCGTGTTGGACCCCTTGGTTTTCTATCCCTGGAAGCTGGAGAAGGGAACTTTGGACTTTTCGATCAATCATTAGGGCTCCAATGGACAAATCAAAATATTGAATACTTTGGCATAAATCCTAGTATTTTAACTACTTCTAAACATGCACATTTCAGGATAGTGATGGCTCGTTTTTTATATTGTCTGTTATCGTGGTAAACGCTTTAAGATTTTAATTAAAAAGTACATTAAACGTGGCATTTTGTCATCGGGAGTGCCGTCAATTAAGTATGCTCTGAAATCAAAAAGTATAAGAATTAAGAAAACAATATTTTATAATAATTACTTTTATAGATGTTTAGTCTACATATGTGTCAAAGTTTTAAAGAATGCTGCTGCTGTTTAATTTATAGAATACCCAAGAAATTATTGAATGTATGCGAAATGTGGACAGCGGCAAATTGATTAGCCTTCCTCTATAAAAATGTGCTCGAGTTTCCCTTTTCCCCTGTAATTGACGGATATTTTCTTCCAGATGATCCAGACGTATGAATCCAATGAAGTTCCAACAGAAGAGCTTCCTTCAACAACCTCAACCTCTTGTAAATGTACCGTTCAAGAAGCATACAGTTCTGAAAATGAACAAAGTGATAACAGAGCAACCGTGACGTGGTGAGCTTCTACCAGTAGCGATGTGTAAAATTTATGTGTTCGTAAATAAAGGTTAACGTTATGAATATATCCAAAATATTAAAGATAAGAACTTAAAGGACTATTTTTATATTTTATATGAATACAATTTTTAAAATAAATAACCAAACCTTTTAAATTCACTTCAAGTTTCACCAGCAGCTGCAATAATTTGAAACGGATTTTTTTAATTGATGATATTTGTGCCTCAACAATAAAGTACTTTACTTTAGCCTTGCAGTTCAGGAGGACGCTGCCGATGCTGGAAATGCAACAAAGTAAAACCCACATGATAAAATCCCTACAATGCCCCAATAATATGAAATGCTTCCGCACCATTTAAGAAAAGCACATGCATGTGTATTTATTCTGTCGTTCCAGCATAGCATTTCAAAGCTTGCTTCTTGTATCTCCTTGTGTAAGTACACAAGTGCTTGGTTGAGTAAATACACATGCATGAAAGGACAATGGACAATGCTTGTTTGTAGGTAGGTAGCGTGTTTGCTTATGCTTGCACTTGTGGTAGCGGCAGTGGTAGGAAGCTTGTTTTTTGTTCTCGGCAAAAATTATATTTAATTGTTCATTAAATAAATTAGTAAAACATGTGTAATCGATCACCGGCATTATTTGTATTATAGTAAATACATATAGTGACCGAACAAGCCCGTGACCAAAGATGGGCAGACCAGGTGAGGGTGAGCAAGCTGAGGTGTAAACATTTTGACGGTTTAAATTTTAAATTTTGATTGGATGATAAATGGACATTGTTTTTCTTCTATAGGATTTGGTGGGGGAGGAGGTCGAGGTGGTGGAGGAGGCCGTGGTGGTTTTGGAGGTGGTCGAGGTGGCGGCGGCGGAAGAGGGGGATTTGGTGGGGGTCGAGGTGGTGGTGGTGGACGTGGCGGTTTCGGTGGAGGTGGTAGAGGCGGCGGCGGAAGAGGAGGTGGTGGCAGGGGAGGCAGAGGTGGGCGTGGAGGAGGTTAGTTGGATATCCATAAACTTGATGCTTTAATAATTATAGCTATAATGTGTTGTGATGTACAATACTTGATTTTTTGTCGGTTTGTAGGTGGTATGAGGGGAGGAAAGAAGGTTATTATTGAACCTCATCGTCATCCAGGTGTGTTTGGGGGATTTGGTGGGGGTCGAGGTGGTGGTGGTGGACGTGGCGGTTTCGGTGGAGGTGGTAGAGGCGGCGGCGGAAGAGGGGGTGGGGGCAGGGGAGGCAGAGGTGGCCGTGGAGGAGGTTAGTTATATTTTTTTTAAACTTGATGGTTTAATAATAGCTGTGTGCTGTGATGTACAATTTGTTGATTTTTTGTCGGTTTGTAGGTGGTATGAGGGGAGGAAAGAAGGTTATTATTGAACCTCATCGTCATCCAGGTGTGTTCATAGCCAGAGGAAAGGAAGATGCTCTGGTGACTAGAAATATGGTTCCAGGAGAATCCGTGTATGGCGTACTTATTTTTTTTTTGTCGGTTGGTAGGTGGTATGAGGGGAGGAAAGAAGGTTATTATTGAACCTCATCGTCATCCAGGTGTGTTCATAGCCAGAGGAAAGGAAGATGCTCTGGTGACTAGAAATATGGTTCCAGGCGAATCCGTGTACGGCGAAAAAAGAATTTCCGTTGACGTAAGTTCTTAAAGAGTGTTTTTAATTACATGTATAAACATAATAATTATTGTATACAAATAATAATAGTAAAATGTCTTTTTATTGTTTCAGGAGGAAGACGGAACCAAAATTGAATACCGTGTATGGAATCCTTTTCGTTCAAAGTTGGCCGCTGCTATATTAGGAGGTGTCGATCAAATTCACATGCCACCTGGATGCAAAGTTCTTTACTTAGGAGCTGCTTCAGGCACGACTGTATCGCACGTTTCCGATGTTGTTGGACCCGTAAGTTTAAACACTGACTATCAAAGTTTGTCAACAACTTCTTAGTGTTCTCATTTAAACCAAATATCTCCCGTGCTTTGCAGGAAGGCTTTAGTTTATGCAGTTGAATTCTCACACCGATCTGGACGTGATTTACTAAATGTTGCAAAGAAACGTACAAACATCATTCCCATCATTGAAGATGCTCGTCATCCTCACAAGTACAGAATGTTGGTGGGAATGGTAGACTGCGTTTTTGCCGACGTTGCCCAGCCAGATCAAGCGAGAATTGTGTCCTTAAACTCTCAGTATTTTTTGAAAACTGGGGGTAATTTTGTTATATCCATCAAGGTATGTATTAATGTCAAAAAAATCTTGAAAACTGAAAAATCGACTGATATTTTCAATTTGGTTAAATTGTATGTGTTACTGTTCATATTCCAACAGGCAAATTGTATTGATTCTACCGCCGAACCAGAAGCCGTGTTTGCTGGGGAGGTCAAAAAACTATCAAGCTGACAAGCTGAAACCTCAAGAACAGCTAACTCTTGAACCATATGAACGTGACCACGCTGTGGTCGTTGGAACTTTCAGAGCAGCAAAGACTAAGGGAGGCTAACTTCTGATTTAATAAAGTTACATCACGTAAAATACAATCGAAATCCAATAAATTTACGAGAATGGTTACAATAACATTTAAGAAGTTTGATGTCTTCATCGGCTATGACTTTTTTAGTTTCTTTTTACTTGTTTCAATTTATTATTTATAGTTGTAGACTTGGTTAGTTTTTTTCAGGATTTCCTTTACAGAATAGCGACTATACAAATATTATTAAGAAAGTACTATTTATGTACATTGCGGAATTTATACATTCTTATTATTAAATACTTACATAAAGTGAAAAATTATTATGAAAATAGTTTGTTGACCTTTAAATTATTGAGCCTCTTCATTAATATTAATAAGTTTGAATTTTATGAAGAAATGTACCAAAACATACATTTTACATAACTAATTAAGAAGCAAAAATTCAGTTTTTATCCTATACCAATATAATTTCTTGCCTTCTTTACACACCCTTTCCAAAGATAGCTATAACGGCTCCCAGGTTTGCATGATAAATCAGACCTAAAATTGGTCAACTTGCTGTAGCATCTTGGTCTTCTACACTTTGGCAAATGAGAGTCATGAGTAATTTCTAGTGTTAGGCCTACTGGACAATATCCTCGTGTTTGTGTGCGAAAACAAGCTTTTCTCAATGGATCGTGATACCAAAATTTGCTACTGTTCCCTTTCCAATCAAAATTAGGGTCCTCCAATGTCTGAATTTTAATGCATGCATTTGGCTGACATTCCACTTGCGTTGACTGTGTCTTGTAATTTAACCAAAATCCATCTTTACAAGGTCCCTGTAATTTAAAAAATTGCATCACGTTTTACGCTAAATGTTATTGATCTAATAAATATTTCATGAATGTTGACAATATCAACCTGAGAGAAAATTGGAAAACATTTTCGAATCGTTGGCAAATACACAATCTTCCGAATTGGATGATCGGTGCATGGATATTGGCTTCGGACTCCTTGATCACAATCGCAAAATCCAAACTTTGGATTCACCGGATGCTTGTAGAATATCATGTTTTTTCCACAGGGTCCTTTAGTTGCAAATTCATAGCATCTTCCAGAACTTGTATGGTACAGCTTTTCACTGTGAATTGAAAAAAAAATGTTATTTATTTGGCATATAAATAAATTACTTTTGAAACTTTTAACATGATAATTTTTCTAAAAAGTAATATTTGAAACCAACTTTTGCCCTGCTGCAGAAGTGCATTCACCTTGTTCTTGAGAGTTGTGCGTTCGACACTGATTTTGACTAATGTTATTTAGAAAGAATAAAACACATACTAATAAAGTCTTACTGTTATTTTTAGCTTTCATCATAACTTTGTTAAATACATGAACATTGGGGCCTGCTTGAAATTTCTAACTATTCATGAAACGTAAAATCGATCAAAATTTTATATGTACTTTTTTGGACAACAGCAAGAAAACTAGTCATTCACTGCGGATTCAGCCTACTGTAATGAAAAAAAGTTTAATTTTGTTGAGGTTTGAGGAAAACCACAAACAAATATAAATGTGCATGTAGTTTTGAACCTTTTTCCGCTACTATTTTTATCATTCACGATTCACGCTATTCTTCTTAAATCACTATAAGTTCTCTGCATATTTTTGCATGTTGGAAATATTGTTTATGATTCAGTGTGGTTGTACAAACTAAGACATATAGCACTGCAATTTCAAAAAACTAGTGCTGGTGCATTTTAATGCAATAAGTTGGGTAACATCCTTTGAAACCGTTAAAGCGGTTAACAATAAGTTTAATTTTTGTACGGATATGATACTGCTTACATACTGATATGTATGTAAACTGTGACGAGAAAAATCCCAAATGGGAATTTTCTCATGGTCTTTGATAAACATTGAATTTCAACAGTCTTCCAACGGACAAATTACCCAGGATTTGCAATCTTCCACCTGCATAAAAATTTACTGATCGGGTCGATACATTTGTATTTGCTGATAGAATGTAATTACATCTTACATTTTTTCTTATTGCGTGTATGTATTCGTAATAAACTTGACAACTTTGCAGAGGATTTTAGACGTTGTCTCATATTGCCCCGAATTTCATTTCGAAAGTGATGTTTTTGTTGGATGCAAGTACATATCAAGTATTTCTTGTGAAAAAGCACTTTTCACGCACATTACCTTCTGCAGAACGTAGCAAACTTTTAGTATCCCTTTCAGTTTTGATTCTTTTGAGAGTTGTGGTCTGAGCTAGGAAACGCGTCATTATATATCTCAACGGAAGGAGCACACAAGGACATAACGAAAGCGTAGCGCTAGTTAATATTTTATGCATTGTAATTAGTCCATAGTACTTGGAACATTGTAATTACACTGACATTTGAATAGAAAGATGAGGCATATAGGCATGTACATGTAGAGAGTACATATGTGAATTTCCCTTCACAACAGTACGAGCACTTTAACATCAAAAGTTTCGCTTTAGCATCATTGTTTCACACCAGGAGAAGAAGTAGTAGTCAGAAAGTCATACCTTAGGGGTCCCTAGCTCTGACACGCAGACATGCATGTAATCATAATAATAATGATGCACAATCTGTAGCTAACATTGCTTGGGCTTGTAGTGTTTTGTGGCTGCATTTAATTTCGTACGATATCATCAGTGCCATCAAAAATAAACCTTTGGTATTTGGAAGACTGCGTGGAGACTGGAGAAAGTGAAGAGATTGATATGCAACGGTGCTATGATAAGAACTCAAGAACATGTTATGCTACAAACATTTTTTAATAAGTTGCTCTAAAGAAAAACTTTTTTTGTAAAATACAAAACTTTTATTTACAGAAAAGCAACAGCATGTTTTGCATATCACGTAAGCGTGTTTGCTGACTTTGAATATAGTGATCAGGCAGCCAATGTTTTTGTTATTTATTTTTATTAGTTATAACTGATAACTTATCAGCAACACAGGTAGTTGAAAACAGAAAAGAAAAATAAACACATTATTGTGCTGTTGCATAAATTCGGTTGCATTTCTTTTTCAGCTCCTTTCCCAGAAAGTCTCTTCTTTTCTTGAATGCTGTTTCGTCGTATCATAGTCTTGGAATCGATACAGCATGAGTCAGCAGCAGAGAGAGTGTCTAAGTGTGTGTATCATCAACATCTTGGTACAGATTACGTTGCAAATAAAAGTAAACTCCAGCTCTTCTGTTCCATCTGGCAAACCGTTTGCCTCTCGATTTACGGAAAAAGGAAATAAAGAAACTCGTAGCATCATGTCATATATTATGTACTATAAGGAGCATTTAATAAACGTTTTATGTACATTGTATTCTGTGACTTGCAAAACGGGGAAAGTTTTTAGGCATACGAGAAATGCGATGCTGTGGTATCCCTTCAATATTTATAATATGAAATCCAACGGGTAATGGACGTTTCTTTTCAGAAAAAGTTGTGTGTGTTTGCATGCAGCACGTATTTACAGAAGCAGCAGCAACAATAACGCACAATGTTTCTAAAAGAGGTAGAAAAAATTTCAAGATTTTCTGTACAGCAGCAAAAGAGAATAAAAAGGCATCATCATCATGGAATACATTTCTCTCTACATATTCTTCTTAAGTAAACATATATATTGCAGAAAAAACCGTACCACCACGTTGAACAGTTTTTCGTTCAAAAGACGACATGAGCACTTGCAATGCCAGCACAAAGACGCAAGCTTTTAGTCAGTGTCTGCATAAATGCATGCTATTTCTAGTGAGCTGAATGAAAGATAAAAACGGAAGGAGGAACGAAATTTTCTACCAGAAGAAGAGTATCTGCTCGTGAGTAAAGTGTATCTGCGCCGTGGCGGTTATTCTCTCTTCATCTTTCTTCTCGTAGAAGCTGTAGTAGTAACAATAACAGATCTTTTTCTGTAGAATGGTAAAACCCTGAGCGTTTCAGTCAGTGTCAGAGAAACGTGGTTGCAATTTTATATTGCTTCTCGCTCTTTTCCCTGTGTAACGTTCCTTGTGTATATTTTCTCTTATATTGCTTTGCGATTGATGGCACAAAATAAACGATACATGTTCCGCAATATTAGCAGAAATCAAAGGAAGTGATAAAAACGGCTTGTGATTCATAACCCACAGAGGAAACAGCAAAAGGAGCGCTTATACAGCTTTGCAAGAAAGAGCAGCTTTATAGAGTATAACTTGTTTCTTTCCCTGGCTATGTGAGGTCCCTTGTTTTATTATGACCACCAGCAAAGATTCAGCAACAGACATTTTACGACTGGCAAAGTTAATTGCGTCATGTGCTAGCAGTGGTAGAATTAAAGTGGTACACTTATAGCCAAAGGAATTTGTGCGATACATTCCAATTTTGGATGAAAAAAATTCAATCTCTAGTCTAGAATAACGAAACTCTTGCTCCTACAGACTTTTCTGGAATAACGGCAATTTATTAACGTGACGTGCTTTATGATCGTTGTTCGGTGTAGAATGAAAATTTCTGCTGTTGTATGTGAATTTCCTCTCTATCTCTCATTGACATGATCCCCTTTAATTAAGTACAGTGAAATTGCAGTTGTACCAAATCTATTGACTTGACAATGATGACTGCTTTGACTAAACGAGTTTGACTTGCCAAAAAGTTTAAAAATGCGAACAGCGCATCAGGAAATTTTTCCTAGTCGATATCATGTGATTAGTTGCTTGTGAAATTAAAGAGCTGTTGAATTAACATACTTGAAAAAGTGTCATCAATTCCAGTTGGACAGCTTCCCTGTTCTTCGCTGGCTAGATTAGATAAATAGAAAGTGACTGAACACTGAAGAGAGTTAAAAGCTGTAGGCTCTTGAGTTGTTATCCTTGTTCTTCTTGAGTTCATTCATTCATTGCCATCACATGGATTCTCCGGTGAAGAGAAGAAGCTCTAGCAGCAGATTACAAATTAGCTCTTAGACAAGAAGTTTCACTATATATACCCGTGGCAGTAACGGGTGATAAAAAGGTAGGAGGCATGTTAAGCTGCTTGAGAAAAGTTGCTCATTCATCAGAAGAACAAACCCAAGTTTCTCTCTGTGTGTACATTACGTTGTCGTTACGACTCCTTTGCAATTCCCCTGAAAGTTAGCAAGCAACAGGGAAAGTTGGCCCTATAAAAAGTTTTGATTGCTTTGCTTTCACAAGAAGATTGATGCATCAGTAGTATACCATCATCATCATGAAACAGTTGACCGTCTAGTCAAGTCAAACAGGACAGAAAATTAGAAAGCTTTGAAAAAAGGAGAAAAAAATCTGGGTCTTTACCAGCAGCAGCATGCAATACTTTTTGAAAACACTTTTCTCCGAAAACATTTAGCCATATAAAAGTTGAAACATATTAAACTTGAAAGAAATCTTTCGGCTATTAAATCCTATCTTTGACTTTGTTTCAATTTCAATACCATTTTATCCTATTTTATACAGGTACTTAAATGACATTGAGTAAAGTTTTGGTATGTATATGTGATGTATACCATCATCATCATGAAACAGTAGATCGTCTAGTCAAGTCAAACAGGACAGCAAATTAGAAAGCTTTGAAAAAAGGAGAAAAAAATCTGGGTCTTTACCAGCAGCAGCATGCAATACTTTTTGAAAACACTTTTCTCCGAAAACTTTTAGCCATATAAAAGTTGAAACATATTTAACTTGAAAGAAATCTTAATCCTATCTTTGACTTTTTTTCAATTTCAATACCATTTTATCCTATTTTATACAGGTACTTAAATGACATTGAGTAAAGTCTTGGTATGTATATGTGAAATGGTCGTTTTACTTAAAAAGTTTGCAGTTGCTGAAATGGAGAAACTTGGCCATGTAATTTATAGCGAGGTTGAGCAACGCCATCATTTATAAAAGCATCAGAAAACGAGACTTGTGGAACCCATCTATACGAGCAGAGCACATTTGTTTACGAATACAGTTGGTTTCCCTCAAACTGTTGTTGTTGTTGAGCTTTCCAACTTTCATTCAGGGAGAGTAAAAAAGGCAAAAGAAAGGTAGCAACAGTAATCTTCAAACATGGAGACAACATAAATGGAAACTTTTCCCCGGGCACGTTTGTCGAGCCTACGTCGACAGTTAAAATTTCAATCTCGTGCAGGTGAGAAGATGTATTATTATTTCTACAAATCAATTTCCGCTTTTCACAATATTTACTTTTCTTTTGTAAATGTTTGTATTTCAATTTTTATTAATGTGAAAATTATGCTTCTTTCTATTCTAGTTAAAACAAACTGACGCATGATAATGTCAAGCCGTACTGTGAAAATATTGCGTTAGTGA
>JAANSP010002600.1:0-12539 GCA_036850745.1 Homidia socia | reverse complement strand
TTTCCACTTTTGCAAATAATGTTATTGTTTTGAGCGCAAGAGGAAGGGGGTCTGCTATTGGCCACCATGTGTGGTGGGGGAATAGGCGAAACTGCTACTGATGGGGATTGTTGACGACGACGAAGGTGATTATTATTATTAGCGCTATTACTACCACTGCTACTATTATTACGATGGTATGCATAACTTTCTCTACTGGATTCATGAACCAAGTCAAGAGCGGAACTTGAGCAAGCGGAAAGAAGTCTACTACTCGAACCAGCACGGCTACTTTCACTCCCTCTTCTGTCAGCAGCTAGACGGGTCATTCCCATGCCTCCCCCTCCATAATCCAAGTTGTCATCTAACCTACTCCTACTCCGACTGTGATGACTGGAATCTGACGTTAAGCGGGATAATGCAGAGTCCGTGCTCCGTCTCAATGGACGAGGAGATTCTGCTAGCATTGCCAAGTAAAACTCATCCTCGAAAACCTCACCGTCTGCCTCCATCTGTGGATGACTACGCTGTTTAGAAAATCCTCCCGCAGCCCTACCACCACTACTTCCATCTTCACTCAACGGATTTCGATTTGGAAGCGGAGATATCATGTCCTTGCGATGATATTTATCCTCCCCGCTTTCCATTTCACCTAGATCTTCTTCCTCATCCAGGTAATCTGAATCATCCTCTGCCATCATTCTGTAAATATTCTCTGCTCTCTGTCTTCGACCCATGGGTCCGCCCTGATTTCTCATATGAATCCACTTGTTCATGATGGCTTCATCGTCATCATCATCATACGCATTCAGCTCAGCACCGCTACCAACATGTCTGGCTCCCCGACCATTTCTCTTGTCATTATGACTTGTGGAGGAAGGCAAAACTGGAGATGGAGACATGCATCTATCCATCATGTTATCAGGTACAATGGAAACAGAGGAGGAGTGCTTTGCCCCGCTACTCCTTCGTCTCTCCACAACATTGTTATTATCACAGAGATTTGTACTGGAGCCGTATTTGTCTCTGCCGCCAGCATGACGTTGTTGAGGAACCAGCGCTACTTTCACATCCGCCGCCGCAGCATCTTTTTGGTCTGCAGCAGAAAGTTTCAGCTCGAACACTTTCTCCTGCTTTAATATCTTTTTCCCGTCGGCTATCACATCCACATTGACTGTAACTTCCTGATAACCAGCTTTAGGTAACTTGTTTGCAGCAGAGCTATTGTTGGAAGCAGTCGAGCAACTAGACAGTTGACCATTACTCTTGTGAAATTGTTCGTGCTGATGTGTGGATACGGGGGCTGAACTGCCACCAATTTCTGTTCCATTACAGCTCTCATTACTACTGCCCCCACCATTTTGAATTGAAGAAGAGCCATTACAACTGTTTGGGCTGTTAGCACCGTTTGTAGAGGCAGCTGCTGCTGCAGCAGCCGCGACGGCAGCAATCCCTGCAGCACCACTGGATACAACCCTGCGACCACTTTTCCGAACAGACGCTCTTTTGAAGGAATAGCTCCGTTGAAACCGGGAAGAATCCGTATCCCGATCTTTGCTCTTTTTACGACCCACCAACCGTCGTAATTTATCCCAAGAAATTGCCTTCATTCTATCCATTTTGAAAACAATCAGTGTGTGCTAGCACAGCACAATAAGCCACTTGAAAAAAGGCAAATGATATCACTGATTCGCTTTCACGCTATGATTTATAGCGTTAATAAAAATAATTCTTCTACAAAGTTGCCAGCATCATCATCATCATGCAACAAGCTCTTTTTTCAAGGCAGGCATGCACATGATGACAACTTTAGATATTAATCAAATTATTTACTGCACTAACTGTCATTTTTTCAATATTTTGTGTGCCTTTGTTACGGCAGCAGTGTATATACTGTAAATCTTCTCATTATTCCCTCCAAAAATATATATAGTATTGCATCCACTCATCTATTCACAACCGTCTATTTTCATCATAATAGTTTTTCATTTTTCTATTTTTTTAAATATAGAAAAAAACAATGTCTCATTTTTTTATTGCACACACATGGGATGCACGCTACAATTGTGCGAAGGCCTTTTTCATCATCACACATCTAGGTCACTGCGAACACACACTCACTCACTCAACTCTGCTGCTCAAGGAATTATTATTACTTTCTACTGCCACAGTTGGTACTCTACAACGATTATCATCATCATCATCATAATGCTGCTGCTGCAGCAGTTAAGTGCTGATCATGACGATGATATGCATAATATTATATTGGAGCAGTGAAGAAGACACGACACGAAATTCACATTCTCCTGCTTAATAAATTTTGAGCATTTTCATATTGTCAACATGATGCTTGTTTTACTATAATGTATTCCATGAGGAACATGCTCACTTGCAATTATTGTTATTGCTCGTCTCTTTTTTTCTCTCGCGTTTCCTCTCTCCTTCACTACTTTACTCTTGAACGAAATAGAAAAGCGCAAGTGAACTGCTACTGTTTTTCCATTTTTTTCTTTCATTTCTCAAACAAACAACTCCCAAAATAATTGCTGTTGCGAATCCATTTTAGAGAGTGTCTCTCTCTTTATTACTGCGATGGGGTGTATGAGATTGGACTGCTGTTGTTGTTTGTGGTACTTTTGTGGTGGTGGTAGTGGTGTTGGGTGAAAGCAAAGTTTTTTTTATTCACTTCACGAAGAAACGAGAATATAGCACCAACAGAGCATAATAATGTAACTATTATGTACAGAATTTTTTCTTCTTCTGCAGTTATGTTTTGTTGCGGTTTTTTATGTAAGCGCAACACAAAACTAATCATAATAATAATAATACTGCCTCTAAAACCTATTTTTCATTCACTTTTTGTTGGAATTTCGCCATAGAATGTTGGTGATACAGCTTGTCATTCCATTTTAAGTACATATCTACATGTACGTGCATTGCCCAACAGTAAAAGCAAATTCGCAGTCATTGCCACTTGTCAACATTTATTATTATTTTTAGTCTTTGGAGAAGCTGAGGTTTTCTAATCGTCTTTGAATTGAAAACAGGAAAAAAGACGGAAAAGGAACAACTTCAGCTGCTGCTACAACACGAGCAGTATCATGATGATAAAGTGTAATAATAATTATTGCGGTTTTTTTCTACACCAAGTCACTTGAAGGTTTATCGCAGATAAATATTTTAACTATTATTGTCACAAAACATAATATTTATAAGACAGCAGAGAAAAGTCTCTTCTTTTTTATATATTATGTCCACTTTTTTGAATTGCTTCATTCATTCAAAAATGTTTCTTTTTGATGATGATGACGATACACTGCGCTGGTATGAATGTATCTATCCATTTTATTTATAGACTTTCGGTACGGTCGATGACAACATTGTCGACGAGTAATTTTGGCAATAATAACAATGTCTCTTTTGAAATTGTAAATTCATGAAGCTCCGCTCTTTATTCACTTTTCCAAGAAAATGGTCGTAGCACATTTTTCACAGCGAGCGGTCGTAATAATGGTAATGGACCATAGTTGTACTTGTACTTGTTCTGCTAATGGCAGCTGGCGGAATATATAACCTCCTCCTTCCATTTTATACTGCCCAAATTACCACACTATAAAATACCTCTATTCTATACTACCATTACTACACGTTCTTTAATTTTCTAAATGTAATGTAATGTGTGCATTTTTGTAATGTACGCAACCTTTAAGGATCAGATTTCATATACACGTTTTTCGTATAAAAATAAAAAGAATAACATTATTTGCAAAAAACAAGATAATAAATTGAGTTTGTAATGTGAGTTATATAAAAATATATGTACCTAATGCATANGAATAACATTATTTGCAAAAAAACACGATAATAAATTGAGTTTGTAATGTGAGTAATATAAAAATACATGTACCTAATGCATATGCACTCACATGTACCTATATAAGAGCTAAAATGTAACGTGATATAAATACTCTGAGAAGAAACAAGCTTATGTGAAGGAAGATTCATTCCTCATTTGTTATGTGTGCCAAACCACAAGAAAGTGCTTAACCTTAAGTTTAATGTAACACGTTACTAGCATATCAGCAAATATGTAACTTCATCTAATTCTCACAGTCAAGTCGGAATTTTCCAAAAAAGTTCACTTCAAGTTTACACACACACACAGACAGATAATCAGACAGAAAAGGTGCAAGCTAATATTATTATTATACATACATGTTTGTTTGACGCAAAGACATTTTTTTCCTAAATAGCTATTGATTTAAGAGAATGATGGTTGTCAATAAAAAGATTACTAAACGGCGATTACAATAACGTATGTAATTGCAAAAGTGATAAACTAATCAATCGCCGTCATTTGGCGGAGGCAGATAGAAGAAGCTATCGTTAAAATATTCTCCCATAAATTTCTTTTAGACTGCAACCATCATCATCATCAGCAGCAAATGAGAAACAAGCTGAATGTAACTTGGGAGTAGGAGGGGTTCAATGATGATTGCATGTACATATTTTCTACAACATGCAATTACAATTATCATTATTATATCTCTTCTTTGTGGTTTGATTTGTAAACTGTGTTGTTGTATTGGTATGTAGCAAAGGTAGCATGTATTTTTTAAATGCCTAATGTCACTTACATCTGCTGTTGCATTATATAGCAGCTCAGCTAAATCAACTGAACTGATGACGACGAAGACGATGACTGCTAGAATTGCCTGTGAATCTATCACCGTTCTCAATATTTAAAGGACAAAGTTGTAGATTTTTCCTTTTTCAGATATTGACCATGTAAAGAGATTGTTATTGCATGTTGTACACTTTGCATTGATTACTATACCAGTAAAGCATACAAATAATGACAATTCTTACACAAGTGATTCGATTCAAATCACAGTCATTTCTTCTCCTGCTCGTCAACGTATAAGCTTCTGATAATGTGAGCGCATAAACCGCATTAGAATGTTCAATTAGAAGAAGAGACGACGGCAGGTAGGTAGGTATAATGGGAGGATGATATTTTTTTCTTGAAAAGTAAATTGTGCTATAGCCTCGTTCAACATTCATAAAAAACGAAGTGTGTAATGTATCGGTAGTCTAATGATGACGCGGCTGGTTCGTTTGTCAATAGCAAGAAGTAAATATATGTGATTACAGTGTACTGTCGTCATTTAGAAATGTTTTCTTTTCGCTTGTTTTTCATCATAAAAAATAAAGTGATTACTTTGTATGCAGCACTAGATATGTAGAGACTCTGGTGACTAATGATGATACGACTTAAAAAAAGTTTGGTCTTGGTGGTCACTACCACTGTCATACGCATAGCTTGTAATACAACAACAGCAGAAATACATGATTACCACCACGTGGAAAAAAATGTGTATTGGTGCTGTAATTTACTACTACTGGTATTTGGATGAATGTTTTTTTTTCTTGTGAGAATTTCTGGTTTTTGTCAATTCGCTTTGAGTAATTGCAAGCTTCTTTTAGGGATACAAATGTGTGTCAAACCTATTTCGTGTAATTGAGAATTTAAGCCACGAAAGATTACTACTTTACTATGAACTGCCTATTAGCAAAAAATAATAATGTAAAATTATTATTAAATGTATGTAATCCCTCCTTCCCAAATTGGATGTTTTCTCTCTCAGTGAGTTAGTTTAACTTTCGATAATAATCATCTTTTGCGCAAATAAAGTAATTATTTGCGGATTGCTGCATGCATGCAAGCACTGACATGATGGCGGAATTTATAGCTTTTTTTCTTGCATCACACATCCACAATGGTTTATATTTTCCTTCTTTCTTTCTGCACTCTTTTCTTCTGCAGTGCAGCAAAAAAGTACCCCATTCCCCTCCAACCAACTTGAGATTTGCACTATTCCACTTGTAAAATATGAGCGGAATATGTAAATCACAGCAATAAACTCCAACTGTGCATGAAGGTTGTTGATAAATTTTTAGGAAGCATCATCATATTCTCATACTCACACTATATGCATAGCTTGTGGTGAGATATTGATTTCTTCACGGATAACTGTGTCTCAAGTTGGAAAAGGTGGTTTTGCACACACAGAGAGAGACAGAGACAAACGACAGTAGTCTGACAAGCAAAGCTCTTCTACCTTAGATTCACACTTTCCGGTGGTGGTGGTGGCTAGTGATCTCTTATACCCACGCACATCTTATCTTTTTTTCAATTTGCATTCTGATTTGTTACGGTAACGTTTTACAGGTTGCAGCGGCACAAAAATGACTCCTATTGCGAACATCAATATTATATGCTTTTCTGGCAGTATAGCCTTGTCACACATTAAAAATTAAAATTCACTCACATTCAAAGTAATACAATGCAAGGTCTTTCTTTCAATTCTGAATCGAAAAGAAATATAAAAATGAGTGTATTTACACACAATAAAAAATGCGAGAGCGTGTACTAGTGGTAGATATAATAATAATAGTAGTAACGCACAAAACAGACAATCGGAAAATCGTGAACTATTTATTCCTGCAGCGCTTCTTCATTACTGTGTACTATTCATTCCAAAACGATTGGGACCTGGGTCTATGCAATTGGCATGCTAGTTGTACAGACCCGGGTCCCAATCGTTTTGGAATGCACTATAATTATTATAACAAATTCCTTGACAAGAAGTAAGTAGTCGATCACGCACTGGTGGCATATTTGTATGCCTACTCACTAATGTGCATTAAAATCGTGAACTATTTATTCCTGCAGCGCTTCTTCATTACTGTGTAATTATTATAACAAATTCCTTGACAAGAAGTAAGTAGTCGATCACGCACTGGTGGCATATTTGTATGCCTACTCACTAATGTGCATTCTTCCTTTCTAAAACACCTTTTTTGAGCAAATATTCAGCTCATAAAGACCAAAGTCACAAAATCCATAATAGTCGCTGTAATGTGTAATTTGATACTCTATATTCCTTTCTTCACAGCATAACATTTAAATTATCTGCGTGCAAATATAAAAAAACACACAACGCGATAACATAATAAACGCAGCAGTCTACGCACTCAGACACTGCCTTATTTTTGTCACTTTTCAACAAGATGTTCTTGAGAAGACTGACACGACATGTTGCACTTGGGACTCACACACAGTTAAAAAATACACATGAAGCAGAAAAAAATTGTATGCCTAGTCCCTTTAACGAAACCATGCTTAATGCTTTAGTTTGTTGCATGCATCTAAAAAACACACAACGCGATAACATAATAAACGCAGCAGTCTACGCACTCAAACACTGCCTTATTTTTGTCACTTTTCAACAAGATGTTCTTGAGAAGACTGACACGACATTTTGCACTTGGGACTGTTACACACAGTTAAAAAACACACATGAAGAAGAAGGAAAAATTGTATGCCTAGTCCCTTTAACGAAACCATGCTTAATGCTTTAGTTTGTTGCATGCATCGCTGAAACGAGCGTAATTCTCGTATTATCTTTATCATCAAATGTGCAGTAACATTGTGTCATTAACAGACGAAAAAAAGTACATGAACGATAGCAGAGTACTGCTTATTTGGTCTTGTTGACGTATCTTAATAATAAACAATGGTATCAAGTGCAAAATGTGATTTATAGGCATGTGTGCTTACGCATACCTATAAAAATAATGAATGAAGGTATGCATTCATCAACGTTATTAGGCTTCTTAATGCCGCGTTTTCATTATTACTTGTCGCCAAGTATTTCAGGTGTGCAAGAATAGTTTTCAGCAGCAACAGCAGTCACAACAGCCATTCAACCAACAGCACACAACAATACCAGCACTAATCACTCATCTTTATTCCTTTGCCCTACCTCTCCACTCATTCTTCTCCGCTAATTGCAATATTATCAGATGAGCCTCTCCACCATAACAAACAAACTGCTAACTGGTGGTAATAATAATCACAAGGATGATGATAATATAATGCACAGGTTGCAGCAAAATGTCCTGTCCGACAGCGTGCATGCATCAAACACAATATATTTATCTAAGCTCACAAAATAACACAATACTATTGTCCATCTTCGGTTTTTATTTTGAGCTCTTATTGTTGGTGCGACAACTGTGCGTGAATACCAAGAAGAAAGTAACTAGCGCAAAAAACCCCAAGAGAAACATAAGAAGTGGTGGTGGTAAAAAAGGATATTCCATCTTCGGTTTTTATTTTGAGCTTTTATTGTTGGTGCGACAACTGTGCGTGAATACCAAGAAGAAAGTAACTAGCGCAAAAAACCCCAAGAGAAACACAAGTAGTGGTGGGGGTAAAAAAGGATATTAAGCTGTTGAGACAGCGGCAGCAACTAGTAAACTAACAATAATAAATCCTTTATGTCAAAACCAAGAAAAATAGAAGAAGAGCATTATCATGAATTGAACAGGTAAAAAATATAATGATAATGCAAGTAGTAAAGTAGTAAGTAATGCAATTCAGGTGATGAATATGATAGCAGACAAAGCTACTTTACTGCGCTACTAGTAAAGTAGTAAGTAATGCAATTCAGGTGATGAATATGATAGCAGAGTCAAAGCTACTTTACTGCGTTACCACCATAAAAACGCAACTACCATTACCACAACAGCAATATGGATATATATATTCCTTTTACAAAAACTAATTTTTACTACAACACAGCCATGCGATATGTGTGTACATTGCGGTGCAATGCATTCAACAACCAAACCAACCTTTATTTCTGTTTTATGCTGCTGCATTTGTGTGCCTCTCTGCATGTGTACGTGGTGGAGATTTTAGCTAAAGAATTATGTCTGCTGATCTATCTATCTAGAGGGGTGCATTGTTGTTCCTATTTTTATTGTAAGGTGCTGCTAAATGTTGTAGTAGAAAAGGGTCTGCTGCTGCTGCTGCTAAAACCCTGTACTACTACTCAAGGAATGTAATTTTAGCACAATAATACGCTGCTATTAAATGACAGTATTGTACGCATTGTTGCTTGTTCTAACATGCAGCTAAAAGTAGGTACTTTTCGTTAAAAAATTAAAGGGAAAATAATGTTTTCTTGTTTATGCTCGCAAGTAAAAAAATGCAGTGCATGTTGTACACGTCAAATTCAAATAACCTGATGATCATCACCGTTCCTTTTATAAAAGAGACGGTGTAGGTACATACAACGAGTACAAACATCTTGCAAGGTACACATGCTACAGAGCACACATGTATTTTTACTTTTGAGCTGCGATTGTTGTTGCAAGTTAAAGAAAATTCTGAGGACGTAGACGGTGTAAATTGAAGAGGCTCCACTGAAAAAATAAGCTTGGTACTAGGTAGTTTGGGTGGTATAGTGCAAAGTGGATGCATGTTCGACTTTTAAAAAATTTATCGCACATGCACAAAACAACAACACTTATAATTGCAAACATTTATGAAGATTAATTTAATTTACAAGATCCTTTTACCAACTAGTCTGTGATATGAGTTTTTTTCGTGTACATGGTTCACTTTTAAAATTTTCACACGGCCATTTCTACACTTTTAAGTTGAAATGCCATAAAAAATTAACTTTTGTGTACTACATGAAAAATGCAAGCTTTTACTTTGACTGGCTGAACGTGTAACAAGTATAAAAATGTCTTTGTTTTCGTCGATTCGCCTGTTCAAACAAACAGATAGATAGTAGAAGAGAAAACTGACATGCAAGTTTAAATGATAATGAATGAAAGGACTCAATGTTGTTGTAGTATTTGTGAATGTATCATTTCGTTACAGCATGCATCAAATGCACTTAACATCCTACGCAGTAGAGTTTTCAGCGCATAATGAAAAAAATAATGTCAGAATTTTGCACATGTCACTCAATCATTATTTTTTCCTGCTCTACTGCTGTGTGTCGTGCCCTTTCCAATTGCACTTTAACTTTTGTGTACTACATGAAAAATGCAAGCTTTTACTTTGACTGGCTGAACGTGTAACAAGAATAAAAATGTCTTTGTTTTCGTCGATTCGCCTGTTCAAACAGATAGATAGTAGAAGAGAAAACTGACATGCAAGTTTAAATGATAATGAATGAAAGGAATCAATGTTGTTGTAGTATTTGTGAATGTATCATTTCGTTACAGCATGCATAAAATGCACTTTACATCCTACGCAGCAGAGTTTTCAGCGAATAATGAAAAAAAATAATGTCAGAATTTTGCACATGTCACTCAATCATTATTTTTTTCCTGCTCTACTGCTGTGTGTCGTGCCCTTTCCAATTGCACCATTACTTCTGACTGACTGACTGACGTAAAAAATGCAATATACAGAATTGCTTATAGTAGTTGTGCATATTATCCTCTTAAATTGAAAAAAAGTATAAAATTGCAGAAAAGTACACAATAGTAAACTATTATTCCATCATTATTATTACGACCCAACGAAATCAATTTCATTTGATCCCTGTACCATTTCTCACATTTACAAGCGTAATCACCTTTCTTGCTGAAATAATATAAAAAAATGGAGCCTGAAATCGATTTCCATTCAATTCTCATTTGCAAACAGTAAAGTCTTTATTTCTCATCACACTTGTCACTCACAAATCACCTTGTTTATACCTCATAGCTAATCAATATTTTTTTTATTTCTTTTGCCATTTACTTCCCAAGGTAGCCACTATAAAATGAATGTCGTACAACATGACATCCCACTTAATGTCACAGATTTTTGCATGTTTTTCTTGTAACCGTTTAATTTTTTAAAGTCTAACAACTGTCTGTGTGTAATCTAAATAGCTTTATTTTATAAAACCAATCACTTTTTTGCCGTCCCACGGTATAAAAAAATATTCATTCACAAGTGTACTTTTTTCTTGTAGCAATATTTTTATTTAGTTATTTGTATATGCATTGAATTTTTTTTTGTAAAACTTGTCCATTCTCAGACACAACATGGCCAGGAAAGGTCAATCACTTTCAAGTCAAGTCGACTTTATTGTTTGTGTATATAATTATTAGCAGCAGCAGTTGGACAGGAGAGGCATGGCAAACGGCAAAACATGCGTAATCTCAGGAATTCTCAAGCAGAAACAATAATCCCCTCCCCTTCCCTTTTTGCTTGCTGCTGAATTCCTGGGTAAAAATGCCGGACTTTGTTTACTCAACAACAGCTATAACACAGCCACAATAATTGTAATATAAAAGTAATATAAAACGAGCGGAATCTTGTAGGAAGCAAGTTATTAAAATTCACACAAACTGCGAGCTTTCAAGCTTATACGTAAGAGCAGTGTATGTATCATCATCATCAGTAGCTCTTTTTTCAAATGAAAGAGAAGTGATTTTAAAATTTTTTAATGTTTTTTTTTTTCTCTTCAATTATATTGCATAATAACAACATCCGTTACTTCACTGCACCATTTTAAGTAATAACACTGATACTTTGATCTGATTAGCTGCTATCACATGCTCACATCACCACCACAGAATTTAATTTTGTAAAGTGAACATTGCGTTTTTGCCTTGTTGTTATTATGATAATAAAGCTGATGAATATTATTATTATTATTGCATGTGCACATTTTCCTCTGCTCTGTTTCAAAACACGGACCTGATGCCAACGCTTGCCTTTTGCTGCTTGCTTGTCTGATGAAGTTTAAAATTCAACTGTTGCAGCAGCAGCAGCAGCGGCATTCAAAATCTCATATCCATTCATATCATCCATCCCCCTGAACAATACACAGCAATTGATTGTGCTCTGTAACAATGAGTTGCTGCACGGATTTTGCTTTTGTAATAAAAAAATACACATTTCAACCGGACTTGGTAAGTTGAGCAGCGAGGTAATATATAGTGTACCTATTTGTCTATCGCAATATGTCCATAATGACGTGAGGAGTGTATATATATTGAGATAATAAGTCATCTGAAAAAAGTCATCACCAACTCAACTGCACACCACGAACACACCAAACCGTTCAAAAACGCCCACTGCTCAATCCAGTTTCTGATTTCAGAGTATAGAGCGTCGGAATCAAAAGAGTGATTTTTCTCATCGCAGACACTCTAGGTATTACATTATTATTAACGTTAACATTATTAAAGCAGTATAAGAAGAAGAACGATGAAGAAGAACAACGTAAACATAATATATTATTCTGGGCATGAGGTATACAAAAGCTGCCTATGTGCCATGTACTCATTTTTATTTAACAAGCCATGCATGCTTGTTCCATTAAGATTAGTACCACAATCACATTTTACTCTGCTCTCTGACATTTCACAAATAATCCTTGCCTTTTACATTTATCATCATCATCCAAATAAATATTTTTGCCATTCCCGTATTGCACTGACGATGAACCAACTATGAGCTCTGTAAAATGATGAAATAATAAATGAAGATGGGAACTAACTCACTTCACAACAAAATAATAATTTCTGTTCGATGGGGCGTATATAAAGCGAATTTAGTTTTTTAAAGACTTTTAAAAGCGGTTGCTTAATACTGAATACACAATTATTATATTAGATAGGAAAAAATGCGTAACACAACACAACCAAAAAAAGAAGTTCGGCCACTTAAACAAGAGTTGTTGCAGCAAAGG
>JAANSP010002599.1:0-12540 GCA_036850745.1 Homidia socia | reverse complement strand
ATAGGTATGTAGGCCTTGGTTTGTAGAAGCTGTATACCAAATTTGAAGTTGATTGCTTAAATAATGTAGGAGTTAGAGCGCGAACGGCCGGACGGACAGACACACGGAAGGATTTTATTAATGGCACCTAAAAGTTTACCGTTCCAAAATCTAAAACAACTTGTTCAAACACTAGATTAATTTAAGTATTTTAAATTGGCAAAAAAAAATTTACAATTACCTACTTGAAAGGTGAGAGAATAATAATAAATTAATTAATGATAACACTATAATCAACAAAATCTTAAACATGAAAATACTGGAATTATGCTGTAAAAAGGCAAATATTCTAACTAAATTTATTTTTTTTCCAATAATCATTTAATTTCTATACCATACTACCACTTACTCTACTGCATTCAACACCTTTATACACCTCCCATCAGCATAACCATATTGACCTTTTATCTCCGCTCAAATGATAGAATGTTTTCATACATAAACGCTTTCAAATTCAAAAAGCCAACTATTAGTACACAGTAAGCACTTATTCCATCAAGCCATTAAATTAAAATTTACAAGACTGAAATTACTAGCACCCAAAATATTACAAATGATTTATGATCGCTTCTCCTATTCCATATTTTGGATGAAAGACAAACCGGGAAATTTTCACGCTTAGAATAATCAAGAAAGCAAGAAGTAAATATTTTTTATAAATTTCGACAAATTAATGAACAGTGGATAAAACACTAATTAAGGTACTCACTTTTCCTTAGATCTGCAAATATGGTCTTCAAATCTGCAAATATTGGTCTTTCATCAGGGCTCCTATTCCAACAATCCAATGTTTTGTTGTATCTAATTGAGTAAGTGTCACTAGTGTCAGCACGAAAACCTTGATTTCTCAAATATTAGGAAAACCATAGTACAAAAACAAGCAATAAAACAAAAAGGAAACAAGCTTACACATCATCTATGGCATGTTCTGCTCTCTCCATTCGCATTCCATTCTCCAACTCACGGACAAAGTCTGCTGTGAACGAGCTATTCGGATAAGGCATCTTTCCTTTATTTTGTCAAGAAACAATAAATTTTATTAAGGATAATTAATCAATCAAATTAATAATTCATAAAAATTTAAAACACATTTTCACATTTTTACCCAAACTGAAAATTTCATAGAGAGTCACTCCGTAACTCCACAAGTCAAACTTTGTACTAAATTCCCTGCTGGTGAGACTCTCTAGCGCGGTCCTGTTTATTAGGAATAAATTATTAATTCATAAAAATTTAAAGCAGAGTTTCAAGTTTTTAACCAAACTGAATATTTCGTAGAGAGTCACTCCATAACTCCACACGTCAGACTTTGTGCTAAATTCTCTGCTGGTTAAACTCTCTAGCGCTGTCCATCTCCACGGCAACTGCATCTCCGTACTCGCCGAGTCCTGTAATTCGTTAAGCTCATATAACCGTCGAGACATGCCAAAGTCAGCCACTTTGCAGATGTAGTCAGAGGTCAGCAGAACATTACGGGCAGGCTGACAAAAAGCTTAAAAGAATACTGGACAATCGCATCAGTGCCATAACCATGCCTGCTGCTGCAGCTCCTTATGGAAGGAGGTCTCGTCAAGGAGAACTTTAATTAATGAAAGATCTTTGAATTACGGAATTATGAACTGAAATTCGGTATACCAACTAATTCGAACACGGAGAATCCGGGAAATTCGAAAATTATCAATTCCCGGGTATTTTCGAATACCGTACTAACAATTAGGGATTTCGAATTTTATCTTGAAAGTCGGTATACCAACTAATTCGAACACGGGGAACCCGAAAAAGTTAACAATTTTTAACTCCCGGGTATTTTCGAATATCCGAACTTCGAATTCGAACCCGAAAGTCGGACCACAAACCTATATTAACATTCGAGAATGCGGAAAATTCATGATTTTGAACCCCCGGGTGTTTTCGAATCTCCGAATGTCGATATCGGATTTTGAATTCAAAACCGAAATTCGGTATAAGACCGATCTTAACATTCTAGATGCCGGAAATTTCAAGATTTTGAACTCCCGGGTATTTTCGACTATCTGAAATCCGAATTCGGAGATTCGAAAATACCCGGGAGTTGAAAATCTTGAAATTTCCGGCATCTAGAATGTTAAGATCGGTTTGTATACCGAATTTCGGATTTGAATTCAAAATCCGAATTCAGAGATTCGATAATACCCGGGAGTTGAAAATCTTGAAATTTCCGGCATCTAGAATGTTAAGATCGGTTTGTATACCGAATTTCGGATTTGAATTCAAAATCCGAATTCGGAGATTCGAAAATACCCGGGAGTTGAAAATCTTGAGTTTTCCGGATTCCCGAATTTTAAGATCGGTTTGTATACTGAATTTCGGGTTCGAATTCGAAATCCGAATTCGAAGTTCGGATAGTCGAAAATATCCGGGAGTTGAAAATCTTGAAATTTCCGGTATCTAGAATGTTTAGATCGGTTTTTGTACCGAGTTTCGGGTTCGAAGTTCGGATATTCGAAAATACCCGGGAGTTAAAAATTGTTAACTTTTTCGGATTCCCCGTGTTCGAATTAGTTGGTATACCGACTTTCAAGATAAAATTCGAAATCCCTAATTGTCAGTACGGTATTCGAAAATACACGGGAATTGATAATTTTCGAATTTCCCGGATTCCCTATGTTCGACCTAGTTGGTATACCGAATTTCAGTTCATAATTCGCTAATTCATAGAACTTTCATCAATCGAAGTTCTCCTTAACGAGAACTCATTCCATGAGGAGCTGCTGCAGTAGGTTTGGTTATGGCACTGATGCGATTGTCCGTTATTCTTTTAAGCTTTTTGCTAGTCTGATTACGGGCAGCAAGATCTCCATGGACAACTCGCTTCTCGGCCACGTACTCCATTCCAGATGCGATTTGGAAGGAAAATGTGTACAGTTGGTACAAATCTGCGTTGTTCTGTTGGCTTTGCAGTTTTTCCAAAAAGCTGAGAAATGAGCCGTGTTCACAGTACTCTGTCAGAATGTACAGCTTCCCTTTCGCGATTCTCTTTGTGCAGGCCCCAAGAAGGATGACAATGTTTGGATGGTTGCCAATGTAGGCAAGTATCTTGAGTTCTGAGAGTGTGCTCAAAAACTGCTTCTTGTCGCATGCAGGTCGGGGAAGTTTAATGGCAACTTCAAGTTCCTGGGAGACGATTACTCCTTTGTGTACCAATCCAAACTGACCTTGGCCAATCAGGTTGCCAATACGGATATCTCTGAAGGGCACTTCAAATTCCTTGCCAAACTTCATGTACGCTGAGTCTACAAATGGGGTCATTTCCACCTCGTCGTGCTCGCCGTCAAGCTCGATTCCGTTGTAAAACTTATCCACTTCCGTTTGAGTGAGCATTCTCTTGTTTCCGCAACTCAACCACAGCCAGAAAATGAGAATAGCAGAGACAGCAAAGCCCACGACAATTGAAGCGAAGATCCAACCTATTGTTACTTTACTTGTGGTCAATGTGGTTTCCGCTTTGAATAGAAACGGAATTCGAATTTTTGTGGGGCGGTCAAAGTACGCTGCAACAAAATGAAAAATTTAAGATTTTTTCGGATCAAAATGAATACATCAATTATAAAAATCAAGGCTTACCATCTTCTACATCCACATAAACAGATGCATTTGCTAAATTGGTGTAGTTTTTAAGGTGCCACCAGGTGTATGAACACCGACCAGCAAACTCTTCCGCTTCAAAAGCGCGGACCACAAAATATTTAATGTTGTATGCGGCACTGTGCTGATCCATGTGATTGAGAAATGAGAGAAAAGCGTTGTGATCCCTGGCACCGTTTCCGACAGGACATAGTTACTGTGGTAAGATTACGTTGATTCTGAAAATTACCTCAATTGCATTTGTCGTACCCACTTGTGAAGGTAAATGCCGCTCAATATAAGATTTTAAGTAAAAAATGGTTTGGAAATATGGGTCCATTTCGTAATGGTTGAAGTTGATTGGCTGAATAGGTTTTACGTTGCATACAACGTAGGTCGCCATCTTCATAATTGGCAGGCGCTTTAACCTTGCCAAGCCCAGGTTAACTTCCTGGCTGCAATTCTTAACGGTTACTCCAAAATTGGCTGGAAAATCACTGCGTTGCTCAAATACCTCACCCCATGTTCCAACCGAATGCGACTCCCAATTAGTTACATGGACTGATGTAAAATTTTGTGCGAGTCCATTTGAAACCTGTTGACGAAGAGACGACACATTTGCGAGTGGAATCTCAATGTATACCAACGGCTCTTGTGGCACTTGCACTCGGACGGATGTAATGTCATACAAAAGAGCCGGAGATAAAACGCCAGTTGCCAGTGTCAGGTCATCTGTGTCCCTAGCAATCAGCTCGACCGATGAAAACCGTCCCAGTGCAAAGCGCACTGCCATTTGAAGCTCATCAGGGCTCAGTCGAGAATCCCGTCTAAGTTTTACCCGAAAAGAAGCTCCCAATAAATTATTTTTCGAAAAGTTTATTCCATTCGGATCTGCATTTTGAGTCCATTCAATGCATGAATAGGTCATCGGCAAGTCTCCATTCATGGATTTTTCAGCATTGGTTCGCCAGTACAGAGGAAACTTTATCAATGAACGATTAATGCTCGCGTCTGTTTCAGCATCATGGAAGCTCAATTCCACAGCCAGTTTTGTCCACTGATGACTATTTGCAAAGGAAATTACGGTTTGATAGTACTCGTTGAACAGCTTAGCCTCAGGGTTGCAATACACGGATGTGTGCGACATGTAACTATTTATTTTGTGCACCAAAACCAGAACAATGTTCGGCACAAACTTTTTGTTAAAATATGCGCCCTCAAACATGACCTTTGCCTCTTGCACGTTTCTTAAATCTTCAAGTAGTTGTTCTTATCTGTAAATGATTAGCCGTACATAATCTCTTGAGATGCGTTGAATCTGTGACCACAGTCCTGCACCACATGTTGAACGAAGGATGACAAACCATCTGCAAATGGTTCTTGATAACCCCTGCTGTACACATAGCAGTTAACTGGAACGCCTTGTGAACTTATCAAGTCAAGCATACGTTTGAAATAGGGCCAGCGTTTGGGATCATTTGTAAGGAGTCTGTCAATGTAGACGCTGTTGACACCGAGCGTTTTCACAGGATGAATGCTGAGGAAATTGAATAGGGCATTGACGTCTTCTTCAGTCCAAGGAGGCCTATTGTCAATCTGAATTCCAAAATTGGCTGTCTCTGACGAGGACACATTTGAAAAGTCCAAGTTGTCATATTGACATGTTGCCAACAGGCGATTCAAAAATGTCGGGTTTGGATTTTTGAGGAGAATGCTGTTGAAAACTTGTAGCAGTTGCTTTACTCTTTCCTGAGCCTCACAAGACAACTGTTGCAGCTCCTCATCAGAGTCCGGCTCCGTTATATACACTTCGTTTCCAAAAAACAGAACAGTGGATACGTTTTCTTTTATAAACTGGTTGTTATCGGGAAGGGCTGCTGTGTCAGAGTAAGGTGGGATGATATAGTGTGTTTCGCTGTCCAAATTGTCTTTTCTCCACGCGTCAAGAAAATTGAAAATGAGATTTCCATACCGAGAATAGCTTCCGGTGCTGATGGACTCGTCCCAATTGCCAATCACCAGCCGAACGTAATTGAAAATTAGATTTCCATACCGAGAATAGCTTCCAGTGCTGATAGACTCATACCAATTGCCAATCACCAGCCGAACGTATGATGTGCACTTGGAATTGCGTTTTCGAATAAACTGTCCATTTTCTTTGACTAACCTGGTCATCAGTTCAAAAAATTCTCCATATGATAGCATTGTGTTGAGCGGAGATATGTATACCGATAAGACTGTATGATCCACAATTTGAAAAACAGAGTTGTGCACATCACAGCATTCTATCATTTTGTGGTTGTACTCAAAACCTGATAGGGCAAAGCGTGTTTTGTCTCCGTCCCGGTTCTCCGCGAAATTCCTTCTCTTCTGTAGTTTCTGTGCATACTTGGTGATTGAGAAATAGTCATAGCAGGAACATTTTTCTAAACTCACCGAAAAGATTACCGACTTGATCGGCAACTTTTCTGTACTACAAAAATTCTCAAAGATTTTAGTCAGCTCGGATTTGTTGGACAAACTCCGGACACCATCTAGACTTGCACTTCCAAGCAGTCTAAATATTTGCAATTAAAAAATAGAAGATCGATGAAAGGAGGCCAGTTCTAATGAAATGCTTAATGCCTAGTAATTAGGAATAAAATACTATTTACTCACATGAGTGAGATCCCACTTGCCCATAGATTAAATTCCGATAACACTTCTGTCGATACATTTCCTACGTGCATATTTTTTACTCATAACAGTCAATACTACTTAAATTTCAAACTTTATATTTTGTTTGAATTAATTACCATTTATTTCTTAGTAAAATGTTGAGTTGGCATTTCTATCAGAATAAAAATTCGACAGTGTGATGTTGCCGTCAAAAGCTTGGTCAGTATGGAAAAGCGCAGATACGTCATAAACAATTTTGTTTTCATGCAATTTGTCGCTTTTATTATTATTTTTCTCCTCAACTCCAGAGAAACATGCCAACTGAATGTAAGGCACAATACACACATAAATCTGAACAATACAAAGAAAAAAAGTACATAAAAATGAAACCAATATTAATATGCAGAGCTGCGTAATCCCAAGTTTTTTTCCTTTGGATTACGGATTACAGTTTTCCAAAATGGGGATTACGGATTACTTTCTTGGATTACAGTATCTCAAAAAATTTATCGGGATTACGGATTTACGTAATCCTGGGATTACAATTTGGGATTACTTTGACTAAAATTTATGTATAGAATTTGCAAATGCTGTAGGTTTTGTCAAAACAATATATTTCAAAATGCAATAGCCAATGAAATAAGGGCGTTTGGCGTGAGTTTACTTATGTTTATGTGCCTTAAACGTACTTTTAGTCCATTTTCTGTACTGTTCAGCATGTTTTTTCTTGAAAAATTTAATTTTTGGATTACTTTTGGGATTACTTGGGAAAATTTTTCCGTGGGATTACGGATTACGGATTACATTCTTCTCAACGTAGGAGTTGGATTACGAATTTGGATTGTAATCCGTAATCCGTAATCCACGTTTCGGATTACATGTAATCCGGGATTACGACAGCTCTGTTAATATGAAGATTACCATTTTGATCCATAACGGCAGGGCAAAGACAATGCCCCATTTCCTGAAGGCCCACTTTGTCATTATGGTGACCGCACCAAAAACAGTTTGTATTTATTCATATGAGTGGTTGGCAAGGATTTTATTAAATAGTCGTCTTGTGCATGCACTCTTGTGATGCTTTTCAGAGGAGTAATGTCAGGGCAATCTAAAAACCAGAAAAATATTATAATGTTTAATGAAATAACAGTAATAGTATGTTGGGCTTAAACATTTTTGCTAATATAGGGGACATTTCAGTGTTAAAAAAACAATTTTTACACAATTGATTTTTCTTTCTCCAAGTTTTCCTCACAGTAACGGACAAACAAATTGTACCAGAATCCTAGAAACTACATTATCAGTTTGTTGGTAAAATCCAGGCTATTGGCGTTTGTACTTTTGCGATGTTGAGAAATTGACTGAAGCAAGCAGAATGTTGGTAGTGCATTTGTAATGACATGCTAGTTAATCCTCTGGATTTACAAGAAAATGAAAGGATTTTTAATGCCACAGAATATCAAATATAATGTGAAAAGTATTCGTGGAAATGATGTGTACTTTTATTTTTTTACACATTGCTGTTCCTAATCATTTCACTGAAATTAAATATACTGAAATCCATTTTCATTTTTAACCTTATTAAAACCTACAGTTGTGGCAATCTGTCTTCCTGTGACTAATTAGCTGACCGAAGAAGCTCAATAAATTTACTTGGTAAATGAAGCAAAATATCTAATAATATACATTCAGTAGATAAAATGGTCAGTGAAGTACATCACCATCAGTCCAATTTCTGTCCTTACGCTCTTAAAAACTGGTTCTGGCTTGTGGTTACACTGATAATGGATACTGGTACTGGCAAGTAATTGTGTACAGTTGTTATTTACTCGGAAAATCCTTTTATGCCAATCTCTTTTCTGAATCCAATTATAAAAATAAAATGGCATGTAATTTATTATTTATTAGCTTGTGCTTTCATCGTAAATAAAGTCTATTGTATAAATAACCGGAAAATTAGGCTAAAAAATAAAAGAGTTGCATCCATCTACCTAAATGCCGTGTACGTTGTGCGCTTTTATGCTCGATAGAAAATGAAATATGAATAAATAAATTTAAAAAATACAATAACAAAAAACAATGTGAAAAACAAGTAAAATGAATATTGAATATTATTACGTAAATCTAATAGAATATATCAATTTTATTGACATACTTAAAAATGGCCCAACAAAACACAACAAGCGCTTCTTTGGTATTCCGCCAGTCAGGATTCACACACGAGAAATGATTATCATTTACTAACTACTGTTGCTGCTTTATCTAAATTCTGTTGAACTCCCATCACATAGCTACCCCGACCAGGGAAAAAAGACAAAAATACCATTTAGTATTTTATTTGCAAATGATTAAAATATAAGCAGACAATTTTGTGCTATCTTCTCACGTTTGTAGCATTCTTCATTTGAGCTCGATATACACGATGCCAGCAATCATCATAAAGCCCGTGTATCTTACACTTTTTGAAAGCGGTTCCATCGCCCTGGTTTAGCGATTTATACGTTTCCGCTTCAAAAACACATTATTACAACATTACAAATTGCAAAAATAACCTAGAAGCATTTTATTTTGCACTCATTGTATGATTGTTTATTCGCTTACTGGCTTCTTTCGCGCAACCTGACAGCATGCTTGCAATTTTCTGAATAAAAAAACCAGTAGCATTTGAATATTTTGTATATTCTTTCCTAACCGTGTCCAAAAACTTTGTATTGAAAGTTCCATCTTCATTTGCTTCCCCGATTGCGATTTGGGTGCATTTGGAAAAACAATCCTAAATGGTTTAAAAATTAAATTGGCTGTAATAGTAGTAGATGTAAAAAGTTATTAAATTTTTGGAAAGTTCTTACAGCATGCTCATCTGCGTTCAGATTTTGGCTACTGGTGGTATCCTTAAATGTATTGTTTAAGCACGTTTCAAAAATGTTTTTACGCTGGGACAGGTTGTAACCAGAATCTTGGTAATATTGCGTGAAGTTGAAATGGACGTTGCACTTGTCATTCAATCGTGTGTATTTGCTATACGCTACGGGGAAACTTGAGAAACGCTAAATGCACATAACGCCAAAAGTCCCACCATCGCTGACCACCTCAGCACGGCCATAATGTGAGCCAACATGGTACCTGCTTATTTTACAGCTTCAAAACTTGAAAAATTAATTCAACTATTTTTAAATTGAGTTATATGAGAGACAACTGTTAAAAGTGTAAATTTTAACCACATTCTATCGATCAACGCCTGAAGATTAACAAGCCATGTAATTTATTACAATTCTAATTTTTACTTCGTCGTGAGTTGCTGGGTAGAGCTGGAATTCTCTAGCGGTCTCTGCAAGCTGACTGAAAATACTTGTTTCCGGTCTCTCAGTAAACCTAAAAACCATTGCAAATTGTCAGGATGCACGATTTTCATCTTATAATTTTTTCAGTGCTCCTATCACATCAATAAACTTGCACATTTGAAGAGAAAATACTGACGTGGCCTTTTTTTCTCATTACAGGATTTAAGTCTAACCATAACAAAAATGACTTTTGTGAAAAGTAAAAAAATTAGCTACTTATTCAGAGACGATAATTAAAACATACTCATGAAACAACTTTTATAGTTACACGAAAACGTTCAACAAATAAATACGTTTGGTATTTAATTATTGTGTCGTAATGGAATATTTCTTTTTCCTTTTATAAGAATATGGTAATTTATGTATTCAAAACAGCACTAATTTAATAAGTTTGATAGTTTAATCTAGAAATAAATAAAATTAGGAAAAATATCAGCATTTTTGTGGATAGCGAGTATCTTTTATGGAGAATGAAAATTGAAGTTTGTGAAAACAATTAAGTTTATAGATAAAAAATTAAACAGAAGTAACTACACGCAAAAATCGGAAAAAGTAATTTATCCGTAAAATGGATTAAAAATTATCTTTTTCGAATAATTCACTTGTATTTAGGAAAACACGCTTTTTGAAAAAGTGAATTTGTACAAATTCAATAAGCATATAAAAGAAAAACAATGGTTTCGTCTGAAAAGTCAAGTAAAATCAGGAGAACAATGAATGTAAACAGGAATGGATATAAAAATTATATGGAATGTTCTGTGCTGCTGGAGTCTGCACGCTTGCATGCGCGTGTCTTGTTCAGAAAATTCATTAAATTAGGCAAGTACTGTAATAGGCCGCAAATGTTGCCAAATCATTCTAAAATCCCACATGCACTAGTAAAAGAGGAAAACGACAACTCCAAAAATATTACAAGTAAAATGAGGAAGATGAATATGGTCCTCGCCCAGAACCATAGTTTGAACAAAGGAGTTTCTCAGTCCGTTTGATTGGTCGCAGCAATTTAATCAATATGTAAGTACCCCCTTGGAAAATTTTGGCCATACTCTGCACTAAGTTTACATGATTGTTAGAATTATGCGTTTTAATAAGCGATCCGTTACAAACTTGTCAATTAAAATTCGTCTTTAATATCAATCAACGTTTAAAGTTAGGTTAATCAGTCATAGAATTTAAAAGCAAATTTTTACTTCTATTTTCCTCAACACCCTAGAACATACTCACTATCTGCTTGGGCGTTATTTTCTGTCGGAGCTTCCTCCGGATGTTTGTTGAGTATGTGCAAATTTAAACCTCTTTTCATCCGAAAACTCTCACTGCAAATATCACAGGGATAGGGTCGTTCGTCCGTGTGTATCCTCAAATGAAGTTTTAAATTTCCCTTTTCTGCAAATTTTTTGTCACAGTGCTCACCTGCAAACAATTAAGCATTTTCATATTTTGTGTGGAAACTCAATTGAATAGTTGGATTTTAAAACATTTTTGTTTTATGAGTAGCAACTTACAAGTATAAGGTTTTATTCCAAAATGCTGTACCCGTTTGTGCCGCTTTAGGCCTACAAAAGTGGTCAGCCTAGCGCCACAAATGTCACAACGAAATGCGCCTTCGTGTTTAGACCAGCGTTTGCATTTGTTAGGTTCTAGTTTCAAACCTTCCAGATGCTGCAACTGGATGTGTTGAGTTAAGCATACTCTTGCGGTAAATCTACTTGGACAAAGATGACATGCAAATGGCCGATCTCCGGTGTGTTTTCTCTCGTGAACTATTTTCTCTTGTTTTTTCCCAAACTTTTTGCCGCAGTGGTCACCTGCAAAAATAAAATATTTGCTCAGACATTAACTCACCAAAAACAGACTCTTTTTTAAAATACTTAATTTTTATGGTGCTTACAAGCATGCGGTTTAATTCCTAGATGCTTTACTCTCTTATGACGGTGCAGTCCTGCTCGATTGCACAATTTGACTCCACAAATCTCGCATGCAAAACCGTCATTCTGCTTCTCTGTAAGATTATAAATAATATATATAATGATAATAATAAATAATAATAATTTGTTAATTGTGATTGATTTGCATTTTTTTGAGAGAGGTAATTTGCAATTGAATTTCAATGTAATTGACAATGTCTGATTCTAATTTGTAACGTATGCACTAACCCAAATGATATAAATTCATGTGCCTTACAAGATGAGACCGCAAATCGTAAGAACGATTCAGGCACTCAAATGGGCACAAGAACCGATTATCTTCGGTTTTTTTGACCTGGATATCCTTATAAAATAGCTTCCCTCCTTCCTCCCTCCAACAAGTTGGCTTTGGCTTTCTTATCCTTTTCTTGATTTTCTCCTGTGGCTCATCGTCATAAGATGACGAGGATAAAGAGCTGCTGTCACTAAATTGATTTTTTGAAGAGGAAGGTGGCTGCTGATGCAATTTGGGTGAAGAGCTTATTGATTGATTGATCAGTCTCTCTTGCCTCAAGTTGTTGAACTCTATTTTGATGTCAATTGGGCTGGTGGAAACATCGACCAAGTCTCCACTTTCACCAACCCCTGCATGTAATTCCGGTACCTTGCTCAATTTCCAGTCCACTACAGGCTCAGATTCAACCGATTCCCTCTTTACTTGCTCTCCCCTCAGGTCTGCATTACCTGAAGACGGGGGCGATAATCGCAACTTTAACCTTTTTCCTCCAATCAATTTTCTAATTTTATTTAAAGGCTCATTCGGATGATCTGTAGTTTGGTCTGCTCTGCTCTTTTCTACTAACGCCATGGAAAGCATGACAGCAGCAACAATTTTTTGGCGCAGTTCGTTGACTTCTTGTTGTAACTTTCGAATGGCTCGTTGTTTTGACATCAACTGCCGACAAACAATATTACATATCTGACAGAGGTGA
>JAANSP010002598.1:0-12543 GCA_036850745.1 Homidia socia | reverse complement strand
CTGAATCATCAGTACTCTTTTATTTCCCTGCAGTTTGTTGTTGTCCTTCTTTCGTCTCTAGCAGCTTTCTTGAAAATTGTCACCTGATCACACGAACACGACATGAGTTCTTCCATCTGAAGTTCTAATTAACTTGCTCGTGTCAATCTTGTGAGTTTTGGAACTTGTTCTCGTTCGACACGATAAAAATCCAAGTACAGTTGTCAATCGTCAACTTGTTTTTAACATTCAAAAGGTATGTACAATCTCTAAATTTCCGTTACCAACGACATGAAATAAGTTTGGATTAAGTCTCTAATTTAACTGAGTATGGAATTTGATTGACTGGGAGTCCCAGAAAGTTCGACTACTCATCTGAAAAAGCGGCTGGCATTACGTTGAGGGTAAACTTTGGCAAGGGCTTCCCCTAATACAACCTTAATCTACCCCCAACGTAATGCTAACCGAAAAAGCAGTCGGTTATATTACCTATTAATTACATTGAAAGCATATAAATTGAGATAAAATAAAGAAATACTATGGGCGGATAGATACTTTGACCCACAAATCCGGTGATTTTAGCAGGCTGGCACTGCTGGCAGATGTGAACATGGCCCAAACTGTCATTTTACACAACTCTCAAATATTGCCATACATACATTTATACATTTAACGATGTTTTAGGCTCCTTTTGAGTAAGTGGAGTAATGGGGTTTACTAATTTCCCTCCCTTGGGGTAATGTTAAAGTGATATTAAAGTCTTTTTAGGTTCTCATCAACCATTACTAAAACTGAAACCCATCAAGTTTCTTGTTAAATCTTTCGAATTTTTACCAAAACCCATAAGTCATCAATTCTCTCTCACTCACTAGAATGCATCCTTAGTCCATTTTACTTAATCTATCAAATTTCAACTTACCCCGGAAAGGGTAAGGTCATTACATGAGAAATGATCTACACCGACTCATAGATTTCTGATATCTGTGGTGCAAAATCGCATACTTTTGACTTGACCCCTATTTTAAGCGATGGTATTCGAAGATCAAAGTAGTAGTAGAAAGACTCACTTAAGGGATATTTGTTGATATGACTCTAATTAATTCCCATCCATTCTCATAAATCAGAAAAGAGAAAATATAATTCTGATTCCGCAATGTTTTAAAGGTGGGAAAGAGACTGACAATCAATCTTCAACGACAAACATGGATCTGGTTGCCATTGTGTTTCTCATCGCTACCACAATAGCTGTTGGCTGGGTAACATTACTACTGTTTAGAAAAACGCCAGACTCAGAAGAGGAACAGGAAGAAAGTTCAATTAAGACTGGCCAGAATGGTTAGTTTGTTTTCTCAGTACAAAAATTGAAAGTATATTTGTTTGAGTGCTATTTCAAAAGATTTTCTTTTAAACTTTTTTCAGGAGTAAGTAAAGGAAAAAAGCAAACTCAGAGCCAGTCTGCTGAAAGTAAAAAGAATTCCAAAGCAAACAAGAAGGCCACACAGCAGCAGTCCACTGGAAAGGAAAAGTTTACTCATTCCTGGCTGGTATCCACATTAAAGGGTCATTCCGGTAACATCTTAGGTGTTGATTTAAGTCCGAATAACAAGTTCATGGCTAGCTGCGCTGAAGGTACTAGACAACTCAGCTTTCTCCGAGTAATTCAGTATGCTTAAACAAGTATTGAAAGTGATTTTCATTTTTATCGATTCCCTTGTTTTCTGTAGATAGAACAGTGTACATTTGGTTTACTAAAGATTTTGCCGACAGGGATCATAAAAGTATAAGAGTGAATATTCCATTTGATCATGCTACAAGTATTAGATGGAGTCCTGACAGCAAAGCGTTCATTATCACTAGAAAAGAGGAAAGAATGCTGGAAGTTTTCAAATTGGGTCGTAAACCAGATAATTCCATTGGAAATATAACATCCGCATTACAGTGGCCTCAGGTACATGTCTTTAACAGACTTAGAAATCTAATCCGATTGAATATCGTTTTTACTATGTGATGCAAAATCAAAATACCTTTTTCAATGTGTTACAGTCTTCTTCCAACCGACTCGAGTACGTAGGTCTAGGAATTGCTTGCAATGGCAAGTACATAATGAGTTGCACCAGTGATGGCTGTGTAGAATTGCGAGAACCCAAAGGTGCTGTTTTGAAGACATTTTTGTCAGGGCAAACGGAAGCTGTTGAAGCCAAGATTTCCCCATGTGGGCGCTTTGTTGCTATTGCTGGTCCACAGGACATTGAAATGTTCGAAGTAAAGCTAAATCCTAGCTCTGGAAAATTGGAAGATCCATTACTAAAATGGAAAATTCCTGTTGGAAAAGGTGCCCAAGTGTCTAGTTTTGCATTCAATACAGATTCGTCAAAGATTGCTGTTGTGAAACACGATGGAAACTGGTTATTGTTTGACACTACCGGTAAGCATAATCAGTCACTACTGGAAGAACAATTTATTCTTATTTAGTAAAAATAATTGTACTAAATGTTTTATCTCTTTCTTGTTATAACTAGGTAGCCGAGTGAGTGCCGATACAAAAGGATTTGTTTCCGAATGCACCGAGAGTCCAAAAGTGGCCTTATCAGGAGACTCTCGTGTTGTCGCTATTGGCACGAATCACAGTCTTTATCTATTCTCTTCCTTTAGTGGCGAACTACTTGATCAAGTTGATGACATTTACAAAGGTTTGCTTTAAATAATAAATTGTGCTTAAAGCAGTCTGTACGTTGTTTGCATTATATGATGACATGCTCCACCTTTTACCATCTTGTCAGGTGCACTTTCGTGTGTTGAATTTTCCGCTGACAGTAAGTACGTGATAACTGCTGGGGACAATGCCATCAATGTCTTTCAAAATGTGAGTTGGTATAAAGAAACTGTATTGCGGCTCAAGTCGCAGCTGCAGGATGCCACCGTTACCGGATCTATGAGAAAAAGACTTGCGTCAGAACTCTCATCTTATGAAGAGGAGATAAAAAACTTTTAATGCCCAAAAGCTACAATGTATTGTATAAAACATATTTGTAAAAAATGTACTCAAAAATAAATTATTCTTAATACAATGAACTGTTGGTTCGAGCATTCTTGCATGCACTTTAAATACTTGTAGTACCGTTGGTGTGAGTCCAGTGTATCAAATTCGATTTAAGCAGAAGCTGATGTGATATGAAAATAGTCAATTACTGTGCTTTGATTCGATTCCCTCGTCAAAATCTGTGTTACAGTCACTGATCACATTAATTAAAGACTATAAATTACTTTGGTACCACTTAAATAAAAGCTAGTTTCAATGATTGTACTCAACCAAATCTTCCTTGTTCATTTAACAACTAAAAAGAGTATGTATACAATTGAAATTGAACTCTAAACTATTTCGTCCACCAATTGCAACCCACTTAAACGTTTTTATCAATTCACGTTGCCTTGAAACGTTTTTGCTTTAGCATGTACTTAATAATATTAATCCTGGAGCAAATGAATGCAGAAAACTTTTGTTGTTTTCAAAAATCTTTGAAGTAGAAACCAATTTTTAAAAATTACGCGTGTTACAACGAACCACGGTTAGTCAGTCATTATTAGTTACTAGAAATGTGCTAATCATTTTTTGATGGCATATTTTATTGGAATGAGAAATTAGAAAAAAAGGATTTTCCTAAATTCCAATTATATGGTCCTCAAAAGTCCATATTCCATATCATAATTTAGACAGTATGCACGGTTTCATGTTTGTAGATTTCATCCATTTTCAGTACCTAGATCAGCTACAATAGTCCAAGGGGGTACATACTTAGTAAAATTTGTATAAAAATAATAATCATATTTTTTAATTGCTGAATGTAGGCAACTAAAATGCCCAAAATCAAAAGTACTCAGCTTAGAATTATAAAATACGTTAATGATGAGACCCTCAGTGACAGTGATGCGAATTAAAAGAATGTTTTTCGAACATTCTATACACAACACAGCATCATACTATCAAACTATACATTACTGTACTGTACGACACATGAGTTGGAACGTTTTGAAGCAGTGTTTCTTACAGTACCCCTCTCTGTGGTGGGAGAGTGTGCATGGATTTGAACCAGGCTGGTTGGTTCAATTTAGCCAGAGAAGAAAAATCTTGTCGGTCTTTTTTCGCCATAAGAAGAAGCAAGTCCTTTGCCTCACCATCATCATGATGAGATGACTGAAGAAGACTGTGTCCATCGAACCGAATGAGATCTGATAATCAGATTCTGATTGTGAGTTCAGTTGGTTGGTTGATCATCTCCAGATTGAAAGTGAGAGAGAGAAAGCCAGTGCCGATATTTTTGTGCTTTCATTGTTAGTTTAGCAATAGCAGGACAAAGTTGCTAGCTGTTATTCTCTACAAGAAAGTGAAAAGTCGAACAAGTAGATTGTTGTAACGGAATTATCAGCTTAAAAGTTTATCAAACTCACAGGAAAAGGAGAGCTACTTATTAGAAACCTTTTTGGTGACACGTGTACACGACACACGTGAGTGGAAACGAAAAAGAGAGTTAATTTGTTAGCATAGTTGGGAGGGGATCATGGTGGAGGGAGATGACGCCAGTGAAAGCAGCACTGGCAGCGGTGCTGCCGATGGGGGGGTTAGTTACGTCTTGCCTGGGATTCACCCAAAACTGAAAGAGTACAAGTTTAACAAGGCAGATGAGTTTTATGAGTTTTTACTGAATCGCCGTTCACCCAAGGAGTCCTGTGTTATTACGTAAGGAAATTAATGAAATGAAGTGTAGAAATTTAGTTATATTTTTTAAACAATGTGTATTGTGTTTTGTGCCGGGCATTTGAAATGGAAAGTTTATGTATTATTTTTTCGTAGCAAACCATTGAGCAAGATATCTTTGCAAACGTTAAAGTGTGTAAGCATACTTTACTGTTGGGAAAGGAAACAGAATGGACTGGCAGAGACGGAGATAACACCCACGTTGGCCAAGTTACTCAGCAGACTGACTTATGGAGTTCAAGGAGGAAACAAGCTTGAGAGCCAAGCGAAAAAGTCCTTGGTGAAGATTCTACGACAGTTGAGTGTCAAGAGTCTCCTAAAGTTGACATCCACTCTGTATGATGTCGATAAGAACTTGGTGTGCTTGAGCATTGTGTATAACTGGATTCAAAATGATTATGTACCAAATGATGGAAAGAAAATAGATCCGTTTTCGGAGGAGCTTGGAGGAAAAAGTGTACAGGCTGTTGTAGATTTGTATGTTAAGGAATTTTTGTTGACAAAAGTTCCAAAGTCACAATGGGTTCTGGAAAAAGTCACTGCTATCTTGATGCCATGCATTAAGGGAAAATCAAACTGTGAGGAAACACTTTTATCAGCTATATCGAAGGCTCTGCTCAGGTCTCCAGAGACTTCAGTAGAGGTACACCATCACGCATTTATTGCACAACTCATGTTGTTTATATTATGAAAAAGTTACGTTCTTGGAATAATAATAATAATATCTAAGCAATGATTTTTTTGTGATTCAATATAGACTGTTGGTTATACCCTAGAAGCTTTGAAAGTATCATTGAACAATGAAACCACTATGGAGCTCGCAAAGCGTAAGGCTCTGCTCAGGTCTCCAGAAACTTCAGTGGAGGTACATGATCACGCATTTATTGCGCAACTCATGTTATTTATATTATGAAACAGTTACGTTCTTGGAATAATAATAATAATAATATCTAAGCAATGATTTTTTTTGTGATTCAATATAGACTGTTGGTTATACCCTAGAAGCTTTGAAAGTATCATTGAACAATGAAACCACTATGGAGCTCGCAAAGCGTATTGGAACTTGTTTGAATACTGAAAACGACAAACTCAAGCAACACGCTTCGTTTGCTTCACAAGCTTTGTTGAGTGGGGTATGTATTTACAGTTCTTTCTGAATTTTTTAAGCATTATTATTTGTATGAATTATTTATCATGAATTGTTTATAAATGTTTTAGTCACGTGTTTTTAATGTTCACAGTTGGCTAGCGACGATTTACGCAAAGCTGCGATCAATGAATTCTTTGAGCTTGTTTCTCCTACCGCAAAGGGCACCAAGTCAGCTTTGGCTTCAGGTGCCAAAATCACGGTGTTAAATGTAAGTTAGATTGTTTGCATTGCGTTTACGTAAATATTTGTTCGTTTTGTTACTATGACTGTATCTAATTGTGTAAATAAAAAACTGTAGGTGATAAAAGTACTTGGGGAGAAGTTGGTAGGCATACAGAGCCAACTCTCAGCATTTGTTCTGGAAAAATGTACAAGACTGCTGGAGACTGATGGTAATATAAATGACCGATACACTGTGTTGCTTTAGTTAATGGCGTTCTATAAATTGTCTGACCTTATTTTGCTAAACATATGTTAAATGATTACTCTTTATTTTGATCTAAAATGCTATATATATAATTTCCATCACCTTGGGTACTGTATAGTTCACGAAGGAACCTTACTGGAATGCCTGGACGTTATTGGAACATGGTCTAAAGCACTGACACAAGATTGTCCGCCACCTCTTTCGAAGTACATTAAAAACGGACTGAATTCACTCAAAGGTGCTGTTCGTCTTGGTTTGTGCCGTATGATGGCTGAAGTTTACACGGACAATCGAATCAAGTGGCTTAAGGACCTTGTAGATCCAATTTGCAAGTGTATTGAAAAAGCCCTCGCTCAACCAGCTGTCGTAATAATTAATGTGCCTTTGTAATCACAAATCACACCATTAAACACGTCAAATTCCTAACCAGTGATTTTTTTATTGTGAATACTTTTCAGGTAAATAATTTAACTGAAGCTGTATCGCTCAGTCTGGTGTTAATAAACGCATCCAGCTCCTACAATTGTAAAGAACACTTGATCTCTGTACCTGATCAAGCCTACGTGCTAGCGAACAAAGTTGTTACATTTGTGGATGACAAGTTTCTTAGCTCATGCCCGCCTTGGGCGTTGTTGCAAGTGACCTTGTTAGTTCGCCACTTTCTCAATAGTAATATTCCAAAATCTGCCAGGATAAATGAAAATCGCTATGATTTAGTAGCTCAATGTCTTCCATATGCAGATTACAAGGTAAGAGTAAATACAACTGAGTTCACTCGACAGCATTAGTATGTTAAATTGTCATTCAAATAGTCTTTAAATTATTAAAACACAAACTTTTTTTTCTTGCAGATGCGAACACAAATAAAATTAGAGATGATTAAAATGACGGACCGAAGCTATCCTGATAGTTTTGCAGTTGGTGACCGGTTCCTCTACCCCATTTTTGATATTGCAAATAGCGATAAGTTTAATGTAAGTATCTTTTTCCTATTAGTATTAAAAAATTTCTTGGCATAGCCGTGAATACTTAACCGTTGAATGAGCAAATTGTTTAAATTAAGCTTTATTGATTATAATTTAAGTTCGTCGTGTTTGTATTGCTCGAGTTTTCTTTAAAACAATCAAGCTGGTAAATGAGCCATGTAATTTAAAAAAGTATTTTTTGTGTATTTTTATTTATTTTCAGAACCATCTAAAATACGAATTAGTCAACGCTTTGGCTGATTCATGGAAAACTTGTGTTGATAACGCTCCCCCCAAAGAAATTTTTGACTTCCCGATGCATATCCTCGAAGTTGTTCATTCCTTTCCTTCTGACAACCTATGGGTTAATATTGTTAGTAAAACATGGAAACTCGACGTCACAAGTGTCATGTTGCATAAGAAGGAAGATATCTACTCTTCATACATAAATGGATTTGGGGGCGGAGATACGTACCGACGGATTTTAAGAACATTCACTAAAGCTCACAGTGACTTGATTATGGGCGAAGCAGTTGATGCAGTTGGAAGGTTTCTAAGCGATCCAGAATTTTTAAAAGTTTCTCGAGATGACTATTTTATTTTCCGCACACCTGAAGGCCAGCTCTATAACACATCAGTCGTAGATATAGGCGCTGGGGACACTGCTCGAAATATGAAACGTGAAAGCAAAGCGTATTCATACAAGGAACAACTCGAAGAAATCCAGCTGAGGAAAGAGTTGGAAGAGAAAAAGAAAAAATCTGGAAAAGGGCCAACGTATACGCCAAAACAAATGGAGGCATTTAAGACACAGCTGGCTAAGGAATCTGCTATTCGCGTTGAAGTGGGTTGCCTTGATCGTAGAGTAAGAATGGCGATGGGAATTCTGACAGAATTAATGGAAGGAGACTTGAAAAATTTTGGAACGTACGTGCGAGACTTTATCAGTCAACTGGTAGCAGTCATGAAGAGTCCTGTTGCAGCTCCCGCAGCTGTTGAAATGTTCATTCGAATAGGCCAAGCCCTGTTCCCGTCAAAGAGATGGTTTGGAGAAGCATTGGCGCAGTGCTGTCTCCGGCTAGTTAACCCACTCTGTGACTTAAGTAAGGACTGGCAGCACGTCAAACTGAGTAATGCAGTAACCGGTATCTTGGAACAACTCAAGGATTCCAGTTCGAAAGTGCCCATGTCTAACGCGGTGCTATCATACTGTCATCCGTTTTTTGCACTACTAATCCGGGATTATTCCAAGGATACTAACATCCTTACATCAGTCGTGCAAATAATTGCCAACTTTTGCTCCCTCCATTTAGCTTCTTATGCTGAAGTAAATGGTCCAACTCCAGATGCTGGCTCCATTCCACGGGCACAATATACCAACCTACTCTATCAAATTGTGGAAATGAATGAAGGAGTGACTCAACAACTTGCCGTGTCCACTCTAGTCTCTTTTTTGAAGACCAGCAATGCTCCAATGTTTTTCTTATATTTGGACGCATTGGAACTACAGCGTCACTTGGAAGCTTTGAGATCAAACATTCAGTTGGCAAGGGATACAAGTTTGACATGCCTTGATCACTTATGCCAACCAGGATGGATGACTGACGACGAGGAGTTGAAATCATTGTTAGCTGCTTCTGTGTTCCGAGAGCAGTTTGACCCCGTCACAAGAATCGCTGATTTGGGGAGTAAGGTTTGGGAGTCTACAGGCCTTCCTGTGGGCTTTGAACTTCATGAAATCCTAAAGCAAGATATTCTTCACACATGTGAGGCTGTTCGAGTTTCCGCCGCAAAGGCGTATGGTGCTCTTCTCACTGTTCACAAAGAACAACTAGATACGGTGTTGTTGGAACTAAGGAATAACTACGTTGAGTTTGAAATACTAATCCCACCGGTTGTCGATAGTTTTGGCAGAGTTTTGGAAGAAACTGTCGACAAATGGGAAGGCCGTTGTGGTATCGGGCTAGCTATTCGTGAGCTTGCCCCCCTGATGAATACAAGCCAAGCCGAAGAAAATATGAAATGGATTGTGACTCAAACTCTCGGTGATCGGTCCAATGCGGTACATGTCGTCATGTTGGATGCAGCAGTAGAAATTGTAAAAATCCATGGAAGCAGTTGTCTCAACAGTTTTATTGACATTATTGAAACGTTCCTGGAAAAGGCGGAGAAGTCGAGGAGATTCGACAACGTGCGCCAAGCTTGCGTTGTGTTGATGGGATCCTTGGCAAAGCATTTAGATCCAAAAGACAAACGAGTGAAATCAATCTTTGAAACTCTTTTGGAGACACTAAGCACACCATCAGAGAAAGTTCAAGAAGCGGTAGCCAATTGTTTACCAGGTTTGGTACCTGCAGTGAAGGATAATGCAGATGCGATTGTGGAAAAGTTATCAAAGAAAATGATGGGTTCTGACAACTTTGGGGAGCGACGTGGCGCTGCATATGGTCTTGCTGGACTGATCAAAGGACTGGGAATTCTTTCTCTGAAGCAGCATGATATTATGAACATGTTGGCAAACGGTATGCAGGACAAAAAAGACTTTAAACGGAGGGAAGGTTCTCTCATGGCTTTGGAGCTGTTGTGTCAGTTTCTAGGAAGACTTTTTGAGCCATACATTGTCCACGTTCTTCCTTATCTTCTCCAGTGCTTAGGAGATTCCAACGTGTACGTTCGAGAAGCTACTGAAAACACTGCTAAACGCGTCATGAGTCGTTTGTCAGGACACGGGGTGAAACTTGTTCTTCCTGCATTGTTGGCAGCGCTCAATGAAGACTCTTGGAGAACTAAATGTGGCTCCGTAGAACTTCTTGGAAGAATGGCCTATTGTGCACCTCGACAGCTCTCCGGTTGCCTCCCAATGATAGTTCCTAAACTGATTGAGGTACTGGGAGACTCTCATGTTAAAGTTCAAGATGCTTCCACCAAAGCTTTGAGCTTAATTGGCTCCGTTATTCAAAATCCGGAAGTGGCTAGCGTTGTACCTGTTCTCCTTGAAGCACTTCAGGATCCAGGGAAAAAGGCAAGCAATTGTCTTCAGGCTCTCTTGCAAACTGAGTTTGTTCACTTTGTGGATCCTCCCTCATTGGCATTGATTATGCCTGTGGTGCAACGTGCCTTCCAAGATAGATCTACGGAGAATAGAAAGATGGCATGTCAAATCATTGGAAACATGTACTCCCTGACGGATCATTCAGACTTGGCTCCATACATGGACAATGTAATGCCCGGAATTAAGGCGTCTTTGTTGGATCCAGTGCCTGAAGTTCGAGCTGTAGCTGCAAAGGCTCTTGGGGCAATGGCCAAAGGAATGGGAGAAAAATGCTACGAGGAACTGCTGCCGTGGTTAATGAAAACGCTTGTATCCGACGTGAATTCCGTGGATCGTTCAGGAGCTGCACAAGGCTTGGCTGAAGTGATTGGTGCTTTGGGAGAAGAAAACCTGCACAAATTTATGCCAGAGATTATTCGAAAGGCAGATTCAGACGATTTGGCTCCACACGTGAGGGATGGCTACATGATGATGTTTATCTACATGCCGGGTGTGTTTGAGAATGCTTTTGTCAAGTACATTGGCCTCATCATCAATCCCATTCTGAAAGCTTTGGCTGATGAAAACGAGTACGTAAGAGAGACAGCTCTTCGTGCTGGGCAGAGAATTGTAACCGGCTTTGCCGACTCGGCGATCACGCTCCTACTTCCAGAACTAGAGAAGGGAGTCTTTGACGACAATTGGCGAATCCGCTACTCCTCGGTGCAACTTCTTGGTGATCTCCTTTACAAAATCTCTGGCGTTTCCGGTAAAATGTCGACAGAGTCGGCTAATGACGACGACAACTTTGGAACAGAGCAGAGTCAAAAGCTTATTATCGCTGCTTTGGGATTGGAAAGAAGGAACAGAGTTCTTGCTGGGCTGTATATGGGGCGGTCGGATGTTGCTTTGATGGTCCGGCAAGCTTCACTTCACGTTTGGAAGGTGATTGTTGCAAACACTCCAAAAACGCTGAGGGAGATACTTCCAACGCTCTTCTCCTTGTTATTAGGCTGCCTGGCCGCTGCATCACATGATAAGCGCACAGTTGCTGCCCGTACGTTGGGCGACTTGGTACGAAAACTGGGTGAAAAGATCCTACCGGAAATCATTCCGATTCTCGAGAAAGGTCTGGAGTCGCCACGTTCGGATGAAAGACAGGGTGTGTGTATTGGTCTTTGTGAGATTATGGCGAATACTAGCAAGGAAATGATTTTAGCTTTTGTGGACAATCTGGTGCCAACTTTAAGGAAAGCCCTATGTGATCCTCAAGCGGAAGTCAGGCAAGCTGCTGCGCTCACGTTTGGAAGTCTCCATTCCAACGTTGGTAGCCGAGCAATGGAAGAAATTGTGCCGTTCCTGATGAAGAAGCTTAGCGAAGGCGATCAAGATGAAGCCGACCAGGCTCTAGATGGCCTTGGTCAAATTTTAATAGTCAAAGCCAAATCTGTCATGCCATATCTGATTCCACAACTCACAACTAAACCTCCCAACACTAGAGCGATGGCCATTCTGGCTAGTGTTGCGAACGACGCCATGTCAAAGCATCTTGGCAAAATTCTTCCGTGTCTACTGGAAGTTCTCATTGATAATGCTGGCCTCCCTCAGGAGGCTCAAGAGTTAGAGAACTGTAATAGGATCATTTTGACGGTGACAGATGACACTGCAGTAAGGACCCTTATTGATGACTTGCTGGAAAATTCAAAGTCTGAAACTGCCAAACTGAAACGAGCCGCAGTTACCTTATTGTCCGTGTTTTGCGTCCATTCTAAGGCTGATTTGAGTGCCTATGTGGCACAATTATTGAGGGGCCTTATTATGCTCATGACTGAAACTGATGATGTCATCCTTAATCTTGTAGCTGATGCTGTGACCGCAATAATCAAGGTATTTTGTCACGTAAAAATTAGTAAAAAAAATTCTTTCATTAATTTACTGTTGTATGCAGAAAACGTGATTATAGACAAAGGAGACAAACTGTACAATAATAATAATGTAAAAATGAGTTTTGTTTTTTTTTCTAAAAAATTTTACTCTAATTTCAGAATTTGGACAGTGGCGAGAAATTGGGTTATGTTGCCGACCTTAGGCAAGCAATCATGTTTGTTCGTAGTGATTTGAAAGGAAATGATGTTCTTCCTGGAGTTTGTCTTCCTAAGAAGGTTACAAAAAGTTTTTATTCTAACAAATTAAACTAATATTTAAAAAACTTTTAAAAACATTTTTTCTCATTTTTTA
>JAANSP010002597.1:0-12544 GCA_036850745.1 Homidia socia | reverse complement strand
GTGATATATGATCTGTAAGAATTGCCATGTTGGAAACTATTCGAGCAAAGATGAATTGATGTGCACGTGAAACAGTTGGCACAACACGACATGATGCACAACTGTTTATTAAAAAATTCTTCATTCCGTTCTAGATGTGCACAGAGAAAAGAAATTCATCTCGAAAAATCTGGAAGCATTATTTATTACCAATCATTGTCATTATTCCCCTTTCGTGTTCATATTTTTGCTTGTTGTATAATTTAAAGCATCACATACAACTTGATTGCTTGAACCCACGGGGCGTAAAAGGCACTCATCCTATTTGATCTTTTAGTTTTGTTGTAACCCATTTACGTCAAATTTTGCCTTAGTTAATTTGACGAATTTTTCATATTTTTATGATTTTCATGAGCACATCATATTTTTATCTCTAAAAATGTATACATGCATATATGACATTCAAAGCTTTCATTTCACAACCTTTATACCTTTTTAAATAGAATATCCAACTACACATGTATGATGACAGTCATTTTTTTCACGGGGAATTTGTTAAGTGGATTACCAGTCACAAGCAGTTTACAGTGTTTTCCCTGTTCCTGCTTCTTTGTCGAATTTTCAAGTGGATTAAGTCAGTTGTTCTACTGTCACTGCTTCTCTTCCTGANCCTGTTCCTGCTTCTTTGTCGAGTTTTCAAGTGGATTAAGTCAGTTGTTCTACTGTCACTGCTTCTCTTCCTGATATTTTTCAGGAGAATCTCAAGGGAGAAAACATGCATTCATGCGTGACACAAATGAATACACAGCTACTGTGTGAAACTAACGATACTCGACGATATGTTACTCAGTAATCGTTATTTCCGTGTTTTGAAATAGAATAAAAAATAATGTTCCAAAAACCCACTCATAGAGGAGCTACTCATACAACAGTACTATTTCTGTTTTTACAACTTGCTCACATTCATACAAATGGATAGTTGTAAAACTCCTCTTGCTGAAAAAAATTGAAAGAAAAAGAATGGGCTATTGGAAGTAGTAAAGTAGTAGTAATAAAGTTAAAAAATATATAGAGAGAATAGATATACTGTTGTATTCCTTCACGGTCCAATGACAAGTATAATGTGCCATTTCGAAAACATTGAGGTTTACAAAGTACACCATTAAACTGTCCATATATTGACAGTAATAAAAATAATAAGCAATTTCTCGAGAAAATAGCAAGGACTCTTGGGTGTGTAATATGGAGTACGTACGTACAAACGAGATAAACATCCTTTTCCATATCAATCCCCAATATTTCTTCTTATCTGAGAAATGGGCATAATATTTATCGTTTATCAGCATCATTTAATGACTAGTTGAAAGTGCATTGGGACTTTCTACGGTCGACTGGAAGAAACTAGTCGACTCTGATTTCAACTAAACTGGCTATATATTTTTGTTGGTTGTATATTAACTGGTTAAAAGTTGTTTTAGTGGTGGTATGGTGGTGGTGGTGACTGGTGATGTGGATCGATAGAGAAAAGTTTTGTTTTGCCACAAAAAAACTGATTATTATCAGGATTGTATTTACCTCTGCAAAAAATGTGCAAGTGCTTGTTTTGTTTGCCATTTTCGGTGTAATTGAGCGCTGGCTGGATGCAGAAAAATTTGTTGTTGTAATAGGCTACTGTATTTTTTCTGGTTAGTTGGTTTGCTTTGCCAAGCCGCCTGTGAACCTTCAGTGTTCAATATTGTTACACAAGTTATCATCAAAACCATTGTTTGAGCAAAGTAATTTCTTTACTTTTTTGTATGACCTCCTGTTGATAAAAAATGTCAAATGGTCGTTGTGTCACTTTGTATGGGAATTTATTACTGTTCACGGAAAAGAGAGTGTACATTTCTCACTGTTGTTTTTATCTCATAATGCAACTTCCGTCTGATGTCATATGCCGGAGGAAAGTGAGTAGTACAAATTTGTAAAGGAAAAAAAGTAGGTTCTCATTGGAAGACAAAAAATTGCTAATATATAACTACTTGTATAATATTTACTTATTTTTAGTCAATTCACTCATGCATATTTACTTTTTTACTTGAGAATAAGCAAAAGCAATTAGTGTTGTTTTTATCTCATAATGCAACTTCCGTCTGATGTCATATGCCGGAGGAAAGTGAGTAGTACAAATTTGTAAAGGAAAAAAAGTAGGTTTTCATTGGAAGACAAAAAATTGCTAATATAACTACTTGTATAATATGTACTTATTTTTAGTCAATTCGCTCATGCATATTTACTTTTTTACTTGAAAATAAGCAAAAGCAATTAGCAATTAGGAGAAAATGATACTCTGAAAGAAATGTTTCATATACATATGTTGTGTAGGTTCAGTCCTGCATTTTTCAATGCTCATTATCAATACTTTGTTCAGTTCCACCTCTGCTTTATTCTCAATTTTCATATAAAAAGGGAATAATAATAAAATTATTCAGGCTCTTTTCATTGGTGCACTTTTCCTGTTTCCTTTTCTTTAATTCTACAATGCTTTGCTCCAACAATACAATGTAGCACAATAGTAATAATAATGCATATTGGTTTTAGAGAATCTGACCAAAAAAAGTTAAAAGCTCTATATTTCTTTTAATGGAAACTAGCAGCTGAGTATCCTTTTTGCTCATTGATACACTGACGCTACGGTACATTAGCCAAATAGAAAGCTAGAAAAGTAATGAAGCCTCTGCGAGGAGTACTGATATCTGATTCCAACAAAACCAACAGGGTTTCTCTTTTTCTTTCGCCATCATCGTCATCAAGAGAGTCAGCAGCAAAAAGGTTTCGAAATCCGGTGGGATAATAACGGTATATGGAGCATGAGCATATCAAAGATATGTATTTTTGTTTATTAATTTTGCTGCTGCTCTTTTTAACTAATCATCTTCAAGATAGAAACATGTGTCAGAGTCCGAGCGTTCTTTGTGGTAAAATGATTTTTGCTTTGTTTCAAACTTTTTCTGTGCTTAGAATGATTCCACGCGTCTACACCATGCTGGTATTAATCTATTCTAGTATGGTGAATGTACCCACGACTTCACAGCGTGATACAAGAATTATTTTGTACAATTAAAAGTGTCGTGGTTCTTTTGAAATTTGAACTTGTTACGAAATGAAGCGCTTTTGTTTAGATGTATCAATTTCCTATTTGTACTTGGGCGGAGTGTACATTTGAGTTTTATCCAAGTTTTTATTGTTATTGGATCCACTGTACTTCTCTTGGCCATGGAACACCTGCCGAGAACTAAGTGCTGTTTTAATGCACCTGAGTGGATTTCGACTTGTGCTTATATGGAAATTGAAAGCTGAAATAAAAGCAGTAGCATTTGTTTGTGTTATATGGATTTCAGCTCTTAAAAAGTAGGTAAGTAATAAATTGCTTGCATGTATATACTTTGTATCTAGATGATGTATCTGTTGTCTCTTCTTGTAAAGTCAAGAAGTAAAGATGGTAGCAGTAGATGAATGAAATATTACTTTCATCTTTGCTATTCAATAGAAAACCTGAAAGTCAAGGACTTTATTATCCCCCCACAGATGGAGAGAGGCTCTTTTATTATTATTATGGCGAAATAAATTATGATAATGATGATAATAGGGGAGAATGGAAATGATATGCAATCAGTTGTAAATATGTATCGATAGGTTAGTTTATTTTAAGATTATATAGATTACTTAAACAAAAGGTTGCAAAGATTATTGAGCACATTTTCTTTATTGCCATAATGTGATACACTAACTATGATCTATGTCACCGTATGCCACCTCCACCTCACCTCCATATTTTTACCTTGTCTGGGTCTCCACGAGGCAAAACGTACGCTGCTGAAATGTCAGATGAAATGTGCGCTCCCATTACTGCACGTGTACAATCTATCCCCCTACCTTTTATGTGAACTGCATAATAAATACAGTATCAGGCAGCACAAGATATTAAACTATCAAAACTAATAATCAAGTTGAAGTGGGAATTGATGGAGAATATTGGTTTTCAGAATTCTCTTTGCAAGGTTTTCTAGCTACCATTATTATCGACAGGCAAAATCTTTACGAGTCTCGCCTGGTTTGAGTTCTGAGACTTGGGACAGCGTAAAAGAGATCTTGATGATAGCCACGCACGTATATGTTGGCTTTGGCATGCATGACATGCATGCATGTTTTTTCTATGAATATTATGTAAGCTTGCGTGCTCCACCTATTACGTACTTCTAAGGTAGATACCAGGGATGTATATGGACATGTACTTTTGTTTAATTTGATATTGCCGCAAACAACTTTAGAAGTTAATTAACTTGGCCAACATTATTTATAACACCACACGTACTTCAGAAGAAAGAAAGAGAGACAGGCATACCGTTTTGTCAATACTGAGAAATAATATCAAGTGTGAGTGAGCTCATTCGACGTGTGACTTGACTTGTTTCAGATCAGCTAGTTTTCCGTGGGGGCTTTGTAGGTTAGTTGATTGGTAGAAAGTGAGGAAATGCTGTTCATTTACAGGTGCAAATTCCCTTTTCTAGAGAAACAATAAATAAAGATAAGAGGTTGTGTGTGTGTAAAAGCTTCTAAGAAATATTCGACGTGTGACTTGACTTGTTTCAGATCAGCTAGTTTTCCGTGGGGGCTTTATAGGTTAGTTGATTGGTAGAAAGTGTGGAAATGTTGTTTATTTACAGGTGCAAATACCCTTTTCTAGAGAAACAATAAATAAAGATAAGAGGTTGTGTGTGTAAAAGCTTCTAAGAAACTATAATTTTAGATTAGTATAGTAGTTAGTGACTAATTGGCTCATCTGTGATATCCCACGGCATATAGTCATGCTCAAATGCATTGATAACTCACCACATGACTTTGATGATAATAATCCTTGGAGGTGCTGATTATCTTGGATTATCTTGATTTATCTGGTAAATTATTTGCTTTAAGCAAATGGCATTCGCAACAGCCTCATCTTCATCATCTATTTACCAAGTAAACTAGTTGCGCTTTTAGCAGCAGTAAAATTTTCGAGTGTGATGGAGAGCTGAGTTTTGGCTAATTCCCAGTTCGTTAACACTTGCATGTACATCGGATTTAGCTGCTTATTTACCGATGCTGCCTTTGAATGTAATTAAAAAATTAGGTTCGGTTCAATTGCCTTTGTTTATGAGATTTTGTTGTTGTGCTTTCTCTTCTTTGAATTTCATCCAAAGATTTAGCTGCTTATTTACCGATGCTGCCTTTGAATGTAATTAAAAAATTAGGTTTGGTTCAATTGCCTTTGTTTATGAAATTTTGTTGTTGTGCTTTCTCTTCTTTGAATTGAATTAAACATTATATTGTTTACGTTCTTAGAGGATGTATGCAAAGAATAAAGTAAACAGTGATTTCCGCGTAGATATTATTAACAGTCTCGTGAAATAAAGTAAATTCTCGAGTAGCACTAAATATTGCTACATTTATTATAGTTGCGTCTGAAAACAAAAATTATTCATAAAAGACAAAACCAAATAGCTCGTGGACTTAACTTTTAAAAATGAAAATATCTTGGAATGCTACGCTGAAAGCTGCTTTATTGATACGATCAAAAACTTGTAACGAGTTGGATCATTCATTGGAAATTGGAATTACAAGCCAATTAATGTTTGCACCACATGAAATGAATTCTCTCGTAAGGTTATAAAGGGAAATATTTGACTGTAGGATACAAATTAAACAAGTACTTGCATAAGATGGCTTTATTTTCAAATAAAAGTTAAAATATTTTTTTAAATCATTACATTAAGCTGCAAAGCTAATTAATAGCATTTCTTCATATGACTTTAAAACACTAAAAGAAAAACGCTATTTACTTGGGGCAAGCTTAGTTCAAGTCTACTGAGCAGCCCTTAAAAACCCAAACATTGCTTGTTCCAACACAACTTTTCTCGTGTCTAATTCGGATTAGCCTAATTAACATTTACATTCCACATTACACATCAACTGCAAAAAACGTTGTCCCTCCAGCAAAAACCCAGCAGAGTATTTCTTTACTTTCTTTGCTCATTATTATTTATTCGTCCTTCAATGTGATTGGATTTTGTAGGCATTTTTAATACTGAAAAGGGTAAATGTTCTAGCTAGTAGCAACTTTAGAGTACGTACAACACGTGGAATCCCTTCAAGTGAAGTTAATTAGTGACAGTAACAGGATAGCGCGTGTGATATATGTGAGCAAAAACTTTTTCTGAATAAAACTTGTTAGCATCAGCATGTCAAAAAACTTTTTAAACTAATGCAAAGTACAACTACTGCTGCTGCTGATACCCAACTTTACCTTCTCTCACATCACAACAGCTCGAGATTTCTTTTCCAAGTAAAAAATACTAATGATACTTGTTTTTCTACTAAAACAGATCCATATGGACTAAAAAACAGCATTAGTTTAGACATTTCTATACAACAGATATTATTGTTACATCATGAGTGGCAGGCATTCGTATTATTGCAAATAAATGTTCAAGCTGCTGAAAGTGATCGGGAAGTTTGCAGAAAAATACAATGAGTAGTGATATATGTAGGCAAGTGGACTGAACTGGAATGATGATTTCCTTCCTACTCGCCATCCATCCAGCAAAATACTTGTTATTATTTTCCAACATGTTATCGTACACTTCAGTTGTTGCAAGTATAAAATGCGCTATGCGCTCTTTGTGTTTCGTGGAACGGAAGCTTATTTTGCCTGACGGGCTTTTCTCCAAAATATCTACACTTGTCGTCACCCGAAATTCGGATTTATGCTTTTGACATCTCATTATTCTGTTCAACAAAATGATAATTATTGTCTGGTCGTTAGTGTTGTAACTATACTACTTAATTGCGCTAGTGAGTGGTATAAACTTACATAAATGCAGATATACATAGCTTGTGGGTCGCCGCCATTTTGCTTGGTAAAAGTATCACGAACAGGCCAATCCAATGACGACAATTATAATTAAGTAACCTTTCCTAGAAGGAAGTAGTTAGTAAAATGTGTAAGTAAAATAGGCTAAGTAATATGCCTCAATTTCACATATCATTTATTTATAGTTATGACAAGCAAAGCAGGCAAGCATACGGCATATGAACTCTATCATCATCTGGGGAAAATGATGCATTATTGCCATTGCTTTACTGTGTTCAGCAGGTGAATGTCTTCTATTTTTTCTACTGTAGCAGTAACAGCTTTCAGCAAACTCGTCATCATCATTTTTCGTCCTTTTCAACTTCATATCCTTCAGAACCAACTGTTACTTACAAAGCGCCTGCAAAAGTTCACACATTTTTTGTGCCTTTAAGCTTTCCCCTTCTTTCTTGTGTATGTAGTAAGAACACGGTTTCTTGTCTTGGGTTGACTTATAGAAGATTGGATGTTCGCTTGGTTGTCATAATTCATCAATAACAGTGTGTTGGTCTTTGAAAATAAGAGTAATGACAACGAGCTGATTGGTAAATTCTAAATCTGTACTTTAGGAAGGAGTAGATGAGCTAGAGTGGATGCATGGAAGATTCTCGCTGGGTTTCCTGCTCTGTATTGGAGCAAGAAAAAAATCGTTATTTTTTGGTGTGAACATCCTCTCGTCTTTTGATTTGGATGAGTTTGTGAGTGTGTGTGTGTTATGCATTGTTAATAATCTCCATTTTTAATAGATAGTTAGCTGGTCCATTTTAAAAACATCGACAGCTCTCCGTAAAGCATAATGTGTGGGTGGACACTGTAACTTGACATGGATATTAAGATGAGTTTGATGACATATTTGGAGAAAAATTCATGTTTTCATTCTGGGAAGGATAACAACTTGTTAGTTAGTATATTCCAGTAAAAATTGAATCATTTCATAATCCAGGAATAACAATAATGCTACACATATTGCAAATAATACTGCGCTGCAAAATAGATATTCATTTATGAATGTAATGTCCATAAATTTTGTGTTATGAAATACGTATGATTTAATGTATAAAACGGTATAACGAACGTAAATATACTTTAATAACGTAGAATCAACGATATACGTTTGAACTTGTGTCACATCTGAAGGAAAGTTCACAGCTGTAAAAGTTCATTTAATTTATTTATTGCATTTCTACTCGCCACCTACATGCACCAGTCATTCTCAGTAATAAAAGATATTCTGGAAGAAAATTCTGTGCAAACCAATCAAATTCTTTATGATGACATCTGCTTCTAAACTTGAGAAGCGAGTAATCACTTCTTCAAATAAAAAGCACAGATGAGCACATTTCGAACTTTATTTAGACAAACGGATGTCAATAAATGATGATAGTGAAAATTCACAATGAATGTACAAAATGATTTTGACAGAGTTTCTTTTAAAATATGAGTACCTAACTCAATTTAAGCTGTTTATACTCCGAAACGAATCCTTGCTACATCACCAGTAGAATCGATCGAAATTATAATAAAGATATTTTTCTTGGCTTGAACTTGCACACATGTTTTTCACATTAGTCTCATGATTCATTGCTCCGTTTTCTCAGAAAATTAATATATCGTGCCGTGAGTTGTAAATTGTAATTTACTGTCAGAAAACGAATATAAATTTCACAAAGGAAAAAAATGCTTGTTTACATGATCCTTCCCTGTATTTACATTATCTTTATTCTTTTGTTCTGCTTCATATTTATTTTCTCTGGAAAAAAGCAAGAGTTACCTTTTGACTTTTGATTAGACATATGAGCACGTATTGTGTAGTCGGGAAGAAACTGGAAATCCACAATAGGAATAAAATGTAAAGCTCATGACGCGCAAGATATCGTGTCACAGCATGTCAACCAAAATGACATTTTTATACGGAATACAAGACAATAACTTTACTTTTGTGTAGAAATCATCATCATCAACAACATCAATGATCGTCAACCTTTTTCCTGATGGTAGCAGTAATGAATGGCATTGTTAAAAAATGGAAGATTGGTATCGTACAATGTGATATGATTAAAAAGAAATAGACAAAGAAAAAAAGTACACGTGCCGTAGTTTGTAATACAGTTGTCACAGCATGTCAACCAAAATGACATTTTTATACGGAATACAAGACAATAACTTTACTTTTGTGTAGAAATCATCATCATCAACAACATCTATGATCGTCAACCTTTTCCTGATGGTAGCAGTAATGAATGGCATTGTTAAAAAATGGAAGATTGGTATCGTACAACGTGATATGATTAAAAAGAAATATACAAAGAAAAAAGTACACGTGCCGTAGTTTGTAATACAGTTCGACAAACCTTGGTTATGAAATGTGTTTCCTGTACGAGAACAGCCTAGAGGAAGAATAATGTGGGGTGAGTAATAATGTTAATATGTGGTGATGTGTTGGAGGTGGTTGCTGTTGTGTGTGGGGAGTACATTCATTGCTTTTACATGATGATGATGGTAGAGGTGGTGGTGATTGTGATGTGACATGAGCGTTAGGTTACCACACACGATTTTACATTACATTGATGGGATTTTTTCTCCCTGGAGAGAATTGAGCAATATACAAGCTGTAGGAGTGTTGGAATTTGTGAAAATGAGTTTTTGTTTCATCCCTTTATAACAGGGAATAGTTTTTGGAAATGTAAGGAAATTCGGATAGATAATCCATTCGATGAAAAAAAACCAACTGCATCACATTACTATTCTCAAGTTAACAGCAGCGTCCTCCTGAGTAATGACGGACGGTACAAGGTCCAAAAAAGTAGTTTTTTCTGTCTGTCCGTTTTTTGGCTTTTTTCCTCTGCTGATGTAATATGCATGTGCAAGGTTGGCTGCTGGAATTAGGTGGTAATAGTAATTTAAAATCTTGTGCCAGAAATTGGCACACGGCAGATGCGCCCTTTTGCAAACCAAGAGGGAGAGAGAAAAATATCATTAAAAAAATTTTTTTACTGTTTTCCTTTACAAAATGTAATTTATGTTCTGTTTGAGCAAGGTGGAAATAAATGTACCATCTAAATCAAGAGAAAAAACTAGAAGAATTTTTTTGACAGGCAAGGCTATAAACATGTGCCCATGAATATATTATTCATTTTCTAGATAAGAATCGCAAGGATGCACATTAGTTAATTTCTTGTATTGATTTTACTAATGGCATAATGTTATGGAATCCAAAGGGTGTGGACAAATTTTTTCCGTTGTCACACACGCATGTATGCATATAGTAGTATCCCTGCAAATTTTTCCCATTAAAGGTGGCTAAAAGGATATTAAGCTGAAATCATCATCCGAATGTTATCACGATTACAACTTTACTCCCTTCCTGTCCTCTCCTGTCATGCCATGCAACAATGTTTGCTCAAGAACAAGAAGGAGGTGACGCTTCTGGCTGACTTGGCATGCTTCTCGTTTCTGACATTGCATGCTCAGTACAAGTAAAACAAGTAACAAAAAAGTGACGAAGATATATTGCATATAAATACGTTAGCCAACAACACAACGCTCTGTTGTACCTACGACTCTGTCCAGAGAGCAGAGCAAACACACACACACGCCACTAATTTAAAACAGAAAACCGTCACATGCGTGCATTATATTGGTTTGCATGCTTTCCTCTTTTTTCTCGGTTTTGCCAATAAATTCATGATGCTTTAACGCTTCCCTGTGAGAAGATTCCCTCCACAGTGCACATACACACAATAATAACCGCCAGAAAAAGAGAGTTGCTTTTCGCTGCTTTATCTGCCCGTAAATGTTCCATAACTTTGGGCATAATACTTACTGTGAATGGTCTCGTATGCGGCCTTATATTCACTGGCTTATAATAAAAGTGTCCACATTTATATTATAAATATGATCCTCCTGTTTGCTTTTGTATGTACGCTAGTTGTTGTAGAATCCGATATCCTCTCTGCTTGATGTTATCAGCCTATATATTTATATGCAATAAGGAAGTATAGAGCAACAGCCAGCTAGCATCATCTCATCATCATCACCACCACCACCACCAAGACTAGGACACAGCTCGTAAAGTCTTATTAGCTCATTCTCAACAATTTCTTGTGTCTACAAGCCGGGCTTCTCTTTCTTCTCCTTCTTCTGCAGCAGCAATAGTTTGCAGACGGAGAGAGAGAGAGAAATGCAATGCAAGTAAACATAATCGCCGTTTTTGCGGTACTTTTCCCTGCTTACTTTTCTGTATAATATGCACTAAGTTAACACAAGCTTTCCAAGTAATTTCCTTGCTTGTTTCCCCGATAAGTTTTACTTTACTTTTTACATGGTTGGTTGGTGGTGATGATGATGTTGATCGTGGTGGTGCTAGTTACTAGTAGTGTAATAAGTAGGTATGGTGGTGGCGGTGGTGTGTTGTTTTCTCTTTGTAAACATCTCATTTTCTAATGTTTGTTGGGGAAAATGTAAGCCAACAACATGATGGGTGAAAACACACAATGCTTAAACAGCCATTTATTTGTGGGGTCTTATGAACGCACAAGTATAAATGCCTTGAGGAGAAAATGTACTTTGGTGTGGCTTGTCTTGCATACTTTCTAAAAAAAACTAAGCTGAACTTGTTGTGCGGAAAGAACCATCAAGCTCTAACAACATGATGGGTGAAAACACACAATGCTTAAACAGCCATTTATTTGCGTGGTCTTATAAACGCACAAGTATAAATGCCTTGAGGAGAAAATGTACTTTGGTGTGGCTTGTCTTGCATACATTCTTAAAAAAAACTAAGCTGAACTTGTTGTGCGGAAAGAACCATCAAGCGTCAAGTACGTAAATAACATGTTGAAAAATTAACTTTTCCGTGTAAATGACTTTCCGGCCAATTTAGAGCTGTTGTGCTTTCTTCATACTTTCTAAAAAAAACTAAGCTGAACTTGTTGTGCGGAAAGAACCATCAAGCGTCAAGTACGTAAATAACATGTTGAAAAATTAACTTTTCCGTGTAAATGACTTTCCGGCCAATTTAGTGCTGTTGTGCTTTCTTAATGTACCTACACAAAAACAATGACAGTCGTCTGCTGATACTGCTGATGCTGATGGCAATGAAACATTAGCAGCACATTCATCAGAATACTTGAAACAGATGTCAAATATTTTACAACTATTTTGTTGCCTTTTTGTGTTTACTCGTTGGAGTTTCTATTGTTGATATTTGCATTTTTTACAATGGGTGGATAGAGTTTATATAGCTTTTACGTTAATGACTTACTTAAAAATCGTGCCAAATGGTCGTGAGTTGTTTTGAATAGTTGAGTAATCTTTATATTCAGGTTATTTATTGACTTGTGGAGGAGTTGGCGGCTTTGACTTTTTGTTTGGCTGTGCGTGAAATTTATCTCGCCGTTATAGGGTAATTTACGCTTGGTATATACAGATAGAAGGTGATGAATACGACGGTTGGTGGGCTACCACCACCCATTGTTTTTACGCAATTTTGGCAAAGCGTACGAAATCCAAGTGAGTATATCACCATATCCTATTTCACATTTTGTAAAGAACAGTTTCGGCTCCAACTTGATAACCTTGTTTTTATTCAAATTTATACTTTGGTTCTAGTTAAAATTAGCATTATATGAATGT
>JAANSP010002595.1:0-12552 GCA_036850745.1 Homidia socia | reverse complement strand
AAGCTTGAATTCTGAAATAAACTGAGTTGATATAAAAGTAATATCGGCACATTTTCATTAAGAGACTAAACTGACTAAAGTGAATAATAAAATTTTTGTAGTCCCTCACTTTCACAAATATTGTTCTAACTTTATGTCATACTCATAATATTAATGTACTGCCATAAGCTATTTATTGCGTAATAGTGTAAATAGTTTCTTTGTTGACTGTTTATTTAAGAAAGTTAGGTTGTGATACTACAGCTATCTTCTTCAAACACATTTTGGTGATCATAAAACATTATGAAAACGTTTATTGAATAGCATCAGGTCAATAAAAAATAGAATGTTAGTAAAAAAGTAGGTATTTGGTTTCTCTACTAGTGAACAAAAAGATAAAAAAACATCAAGTTAAAATACCTACGTTGCATTTGTTTTTGTATTTTCCTATTTGGGCACACGACACAAATGAAAAAGTTGATCTAGAGAAAGAGCTATTCTAGACTGCCCTGCGCACAAAACAATCACGAATGTGAAAACTAAATATGCAATATTAGTTGGATCTTTTTGAATCAAGCAAGGAGTTAAGGTATCTGTATAATTTTTTTAAATACTTTAAATATTAGCACAAACAAGGAGGTCTAACGCGTTACTTCTTGGGTCGCAAAAAGGTACCGGGTAGTTTCAAATTTAAAGTTGTCCGTCAGGTAAGCCTTTATTCAAAACAAAAGGGCACAAGTATCGCAATAAAAACTACCTAAAACAACAACTCCTCACGCAATATCATCTAATGCTATCATTCCACAAAGAAAAATACTGCTTTGGGACCAATATTTAGGGCAACGGCCAATATTTGTAGTCTTAGTCTTCAACATCATTGCAATTCAGCTGCGAAAAATGTAATCTTATTGCATGAGATGCTACTATGTATAACATTTCAGTTTGTTTTGTGAAACTGGAACCGGAATAAACAAAAGAAAAAAAGACGAACCTAGAGAGAAGACAGAAGAAACGTCGCAGATTGCATTTGCATTCAATTCAGTAGTAAAATGACAATAGCAGGGTACAACCTATCATATGCATAGTCTTATGGTATGCGCGTGTATGAAAGAAAGCGATGTTGGCGGAATCATTACATTGGTTTGGTTGAGTGTGACAATTTTCAATAAAACGAATACTATTTTGTTTACCAGAGGATGCACACTAATAATCAAGGAGAATGGAATAAAGGAGGAGATGGATGAATGGATGAAAAGGAATGGTTCCTTGGGGAAGGCCATTGGTGGACAGGTATTTATTGAAATGTATATGCCCCAAAAGACCAAGTATTTTTATGCATTTTCAAATCAGCTAGAAACACAATCGAAAATTTTTTCACTTTTTATGCCGTACTTTCTTTTTATTGAAAATATGCAGCGACCACTAGCAGAGGAGGTAAATAACTTTTTGTTGTGGTAGTAGGCTTTCAACAATATCCACATGTTGGAAATATCGTAGCATTTTTCTTGTCACTTTAGCAATAAAGAGGGTGAGACCCGTTTCATATCCTGGTTTCTTTGGTAATATACTCTTTACGTTTTAAATCATGTAGTATTAAGTGTAATCCTAAAGCAGTTTTCAAAAGGTGCTTGCATTTCAAGTGAAATTAAGCGCAAGTTTTACCACATATTTAAGTGACACGGAGAGTACAGATGAATGAAATACTATAGATTATAGGCACACGAGAAACATTTTTTATGAAAACCTATCAGATTCAATTGGAAATTTTTGTTTAAAATGAGAGGCTCAAAGAGCATTTTAAGCTACATTTAAATTAGAGAATATATACACGTGCAAACGTACTGATGCACTATAATACGTTCAAACAGAAACACTTTCTTTTGGAATTAGAACAAGAACTAATTCCATTTTCGTTGAAAAGGATTCCATTTTTAATTTTTACCGATTTTCTTCAATGCACATAGCCCACAAAGTTAGCTTTCTCCAACTTTCTCCTAAAGAAAACCATGCAGACTTGGGATTTCCTGATAATAGCTTTATGTACACCAGCCAAGTTCCTGTGGCTCCTAGTACACATTTTCTAGCTTCAGGTGTGGCGGCAGTCCCAGTATTCCGACTAGCAGTCCACAATGCAGTGCCTTCTTCATTACAAAGTAAAACCTCTTCTTCCTGCTACATCATTCTAAATGAATCATTGTGATTTTCTTTTTAGATGCAAATTATTCCTGTTCGCCAGTTCACCAGCTTTTCTTTGTTGAATCCCATATCATGTCTCATACTCTCTTGTGCTTCGATACTTTTCTCTGATATTGACTAAAAGGAAAGTCAATTGCACACTTTTTTTATTCCTTTTTGTCTTTCTTTTCGTGACTTTCAGATTGCAGCAATATTTTATTCACGAAATGTTCTCTATATAGTCCACGACTTCCTTTGTCCTTTCTTTTGCCTCCTAACCATTATTCAGTCGAATGAAACCCCTGGTTGAAATTTCATTTATTTGACTCTACCACCACCCCAACAGAGCCACTTGGGTTTTGTGCTCTGGTTTCTTTATAGAGGGTTCTTTCCATTCAAAGAAAGAAGTGAAGCAACCGAATATCGAATAGCAGTATGTCGTTTCCAATGTCAAAAGTTGTTTCTTTGTCTGTTCAAAAATGAAAAAAATATATTTTTACTTTTGAACATGGAAATCCAATTATTTATTGCCTGCAGTACTCAAAAAGAAATATCAGTGCATTTGTGTACTTACATATCTACTGTAAGTCCTTAAAAATCATAAAATACAACCGAAGAAAAAATTATCGCATCGTTCTCAATTAATTTCAGAGTTTCTCATAACGAATGCTGAATATATAGCTCTAATTTAATTTTCTATAAGCAACTGCGACATATTGTTGATACCATTCTTAAAACAAGCAGAAGCAGGCTACTTTATAGTGTGGAACATTTTACAACAGATAGATTTAATGTTAGAACTAGAATTTGGTTTTGAATCTTTATGTTATCAAAATTTTAGCCCTTAGAGGAAAGCCAACAAAAGTCAAATGAAATGACTAAAACCATTAACTGTATCAACACAACAGACCAGTNTGTTATCAAAATTTTAGCCCTTAGAGGAAAGCCAACAAAAGTCAAATGAAATGACTAAAACCATTAACTGTATCAACACAACAGACCAGTAAAATGATTTAATGTTCCCATCTTCTAAACGATGCACAAACAAAGTAAACAAGGATTACAAAGTAGCTCTAGACTTGCGACTGAAATTCAGAGATTACATGGTGTGTCAGTTCATTCTTTTACACTGAATGTAATCAATGAGTTGTGAATGATAAAAATACAAAAACCATTCCGCGACAATGAAAGAAGGAGCATTAATAAATAAAAACTGCATTTTGTATTCTGCTTTGTCCATAAATACTTATGCAGGGTAATATTTATTTTGCAAATTTTATACAGCGACGTGGTTTTGCAATTAAATTACTAACAATAAGCTACGCAGTGGAGTTTAAGAAACTTTAAAAATACTCACAACTGAACAACATATGCATTTCTATGCGAAGTAGTAAATAAAACATGCAGAATGTAGCAGATGTAGCAAAAATCGGGTGTGAATTCTGAGAGAATGGTTTCTTCATGTACCGTCGTATAGCATTTTACAAACGTGAAGAGACAACGAAGAGAATCTACAACAAAGTAAATCGTTTGCATTTACAGTTATCCAGAAAATTATTTGAAGAATGGAATAAACTCCGTCCCAGAATAGAAGAATATTTTTTCATTTGTTTGTATTTTATGATGGAAGCAATGAATCGGTCTGATATTCACATGAACTATTGTGAGTTGCATACTAGTACTCTGTACCAACTTTCGTCGAGATCAGGCCAAACGTCCAGGAGTTGCTCACGAAATTCCAAAAGGGACATATTCTCACTGTCCCAAAATAGAAGAATAATTTTCCATTTTTCAAGTGATATAGCTTTTTTGTTAAAGAAAAAGTTTAATGGAAATAAGTTAAAACAAGCAGCGACTAGCCACTGCATTTCAGGTATATTTTTTAAATATACTTTTATTGCTATCAATTTTAAGATAACTATATTATATTTTTTCCATTTTATTATAAAAGTTTACAGTATACATATATATACACTTATATTTAGTAGCTTTAGAAAGTTTGATTGAAAAAGTATTTATTGCTCACTTAGTATATAGTTTTTTAATAAACCTATAACAATAAATTGAAATATTAATATCAAATTATAAATTCTACATTATTTATTGAATTGTATTTATTGGAAATTGCACCAAGGACCCTCCTAAGGCTGACCTTTTGATCCGTGTCCACAACACCGTTCGTCGTTAAATCAGTTGCAAATTTAATCTACAACATATGCAACCATTCATTTGATCTAACAATAACAAACGTCATTGACTTTCACTTTAGAAAAAAAATAAAATGACACTGAGAGAATGTAATTGAGATAAAAACAACAACATGACTGACAGAATCGCATTAGAAGTTTTCAAGTACAAAATATCGTGCTTATATAAACCAGCAGGACCACCATATTACAATAATCACAAACTTAACTGTGTTTAGTTTGTATGATGTATTTATTTAACGCACTTTTTCGTCGATTTGTGGTAAATGTCCCTGAATTATGTACAAGAGCTCCTTCAAGTTGTACTTCAAATTTGACACAGACATTAAATTAAGCAAACTTGTGCAACGCTATTTATTACATGTCTCTGTCTGTCCATGTGTCTTGTTAGATGAGTGACAGATAAAATTTGAAAAGGTAGATTTGCTTCGTTATTCCCTCTATCCATACCAAAAAATCAGAACATTGAACGATTCCAGCCGTTATTTATGTATCTTAAACAAGTTCACTTGTTTGGAGTTTTTAATAATATTTTTCTTTCATGAACTCGACCAAGTTTTATTTTCAAAGCTTTCCTACCATCAATATAACTTTAGGTACTGGTTTACGGCAAAGTTATTTTGTCTAGTAATATCAATAGCAGTAATTGGAATAACGTAAATATCAAATTGTAGTAGTTTTTTTCGGAATTGATAGAGTAAATAATGGAAAGTACAACTTTACGAAAAGTTTGTATATTTACTTTAGTTTCTGTTGCTGCTTTCTCTGTTTTTGGAAGAAAAGTATCAAAAACAGATAGCGAAATCAAGATCCATGTTTACTTTCCAAGTTATTGACAATACAATGTGGAAAAGTAAAAACAAGTTTTCCCTTTTTGGAAAATAAGTAAAAGTTAAAAGAGGAGTTGAATATTAAGATAGTTGTTTTCAATTTCGGATACATGAATAATATGAATAGTAATGAAGATTGAAAAGAAGGAGACACAAGAAGATAAATAATTGTGAATATTTTATTTTTTGCTCTGTCTCAACAGGGCAGTCCTGAAAATTCCAATTCAAAACGACAGAGCCTGTTTCAATGTAACAGTTAATGAGATTTTGTTTCAGATGCTAGCAGTTGAATAAAACTGTTGACTCTTGTACGTATGTACTTACAGCAGTGGAGACAAGCAGAATATGAAAATGATTTGCTTGTTTCTTTATTTCCTAAAATAAGATGTTGCTCCTCATTGTACCAAATTTTACCAAGGATTTTCATATTATTTCGTTTTTCTTTGTTACCACATTTAGTATGTTAATATTACAAAAAATTCTTAATCAAAAACAAAGTTAGTGTTGCTCATCAACTTTTTCAAGTAAAAGTTATATAAAATGGTACAAAGCAATGTCTGTATGGACGTTAATAAACAAAAATGTATCGGATTTCAGAATACTCTCTAACTTCTGAGGGTTCACTGAAGTATACAATTACAAACTGTTGCCATATATTGATCGTGTATGGAAAATTTCCAATGTTCATAACTTGCTTTAAAAAAGGAGAATATAACTGCCTGTGCTTGTGTAGATATCAAATGACTATAAAAACTTTACCAGCAGTTATTTCATGTGTTCTCTATTAGTCGACACATTGACAAAGTTTTGTGCTGTTTCGAATCAAACATGTATATACCAATACACCCTTGCACAATACTAACTTTTTCGAAGGTTGTCTCATAAATTAAATTGTGTCCTAACTGCAGTGGAAAAGTTTCAGGATTCCGTTATGCAAAAGGATACTGGACGCGGATCTTGTGAGTGTTTTTGTAGTGTGTATCATGTTACATTATGGGGGTGATGATGCGATGGTATAATAGTTTAAGATGTCTAATAAAGATGAAGGGAGGGAGACTAGTGTCTGAAAAATTTCTGACCGCAACAGGGCCTGCAAGACAAAGCGGATCTCATGTTTCATCATCAGTTGAAAATGGGGTTGTAAAGGGAAATATGCTTTTATCATTTAATCTTTTGCTTTTGCCTGTTTCTATGTGGCGCATTTAGGCGCATATTAATAAGAATTTTTGAATGCCAAATATTAAATAACAAATAATAATGTCCAATTGCTTAAAAGACACAAAAAGAACAATTTCAAAAGGCAAAAACAAAAGATGTAATAAGTTGGCTTGCAAGCAGACACACGACGTCTATCCGTTTTCCGCATTTCTTACTCATTCTTTGTCCATATAAGCTTGGCATGTGACGAATATCCCATTGTTTTCTAATGAATCATAATGATATCCTAAATACACCAAATATGAATCTTTACAAACGCACGATGGGAATATATTTATATGTAGCTGCGTAGCAACTTGTTTAAGCATTTTCTCTAATGGCGGTAGTTTTTAGAGAAAGTGCTTTTGCTTCTGTTTTACATTTAACTTGAAGAGAAACATGTCTATTTGTTTTTGTTATATTTTAGTGTTTTCGTTCTTCCTTTTCTTGTTTTTCTCTGTTGATTTTCCTCCACCAAAACTTCCATTTCATTTCACTGAACCATACAAATAGAAAATGTTAGTGGAGAAAAGATAATAAAGAGCATTGTAGTTGGCCACATGGCAGCACAGCCAAGTGAAAGTTCAGATGAGAAAGAAAAAGAAATGTTTGCTGGTAGCTAAACGTCGGCTTGTTGTTGGCCAAATGAAAGGAAAGAAATCAAAAGAAGGTGATGTCTAACATATTGGGATTGAAGAAACAGACGAATGACTGGAAATACCAAAATATTTCATTTGCTTTAATTACATACGTACCACAAGTTCATGCATGCCAGTCAGTCAAAAGACCCTGGAATCAAAATTCATAAGACATTTATAACTACCGGGGGTGGTTTCAGTCAAGCCATGAGGTTCGTCTGAAGATAATACGAGATTGAAATCTGCTGCTTTCTTTATACATACTACAACACTTGTTTGTGCTATAAATACAGTACCATTTTAAAGAAAAGGGAAGACATTGACACTGCAGGAAACACTATCTATATTTCGCGCAACAGTGTTTGTCCATATTAGATACGTACATTGTCACTATCAGTACTGCATCGTAAAATTTTTTACAATATCATTTTTTCCTCAAAGTTATCAAATATGCAGCAGATTTTATTGGTGAGAAAATTTAGTAAAAGTGAAGAAATGAGGCATTAAGGTAAAGTTTTTGATCAAAATGGAAATTTGCAAACATTTACCAATAATCAGTAATTTTCCTGATATGGCAGTAAACCGTATACATACATGTCATCAATCACCTAAAGGTTATCACCCGCCCTGTAATATGCCACGCATTTTTGTTTATCAGATACGCTTCAAGTTCAACTTGATGAAATTCTGAGAACATGATAAAACATTTTTGAGGATGGCTTAAAATCAAATGCTTCATTCCCATTTTATTTTTTAAGAAAGTAGAGGCCATTTTGAAAAAATATATTAAAAATCAATACCACATGAAGATCGTCTACACTTAAGAAAAATACTCGTACAAAAATAGCCTTTAGAGATTGAATGATACTAGGTGCTTTAGAGTAAAATCGAAGAGTGCGTGTGACAATATCATCAGAGGTTTTTTCAATAGAGTTGTTATTTGTGGGGTAATACCAGAATCAGATAGAAACTCCCTTTCCGTGTTGTTTGTCAAACTGTTTGATCTAAACCATACATATACTCATACTCAATTTTAACAAAACGTACAGTTTTTTTTAAATGCTTCCTCTTGTATAAAAATAAGAACAGGTTTCTCTCTTCCACCTTTGAACTGCTTCTTTTGCGTTTATGTCATTTTTCAACTTTATGCTGTTCACTTCCTTTAACTCTTTAAAAAAGATTGTGAAACGTATTCTTCAATCGTTTGCAATGGTAGATGCTTCATTTATTTCTTTGTGATTTCATTTTGTATGTCACTGTCATTTTGGCAATCGCTTTTTCACAAGTTTTCAAATCAATTTGTTTTTTTAGGTTTCCTTTGGTATTTTTGTAGAACCGGAAGGCAGCAGCGTGATAGAAGATAAGTTTTTGTTGATTCTTTCTCGGAACCATTACAACTGTACGCCGAACAGTTGGTAATTCCAGATTTTATTTGCTTTCTGATTTTCAATATGGAATAGAGGATAGTTTTCTGTATGCATAATGTATGTTCCCGTACCACAGATACGGCACGACCCTTTTTAAGCGATATTCCAGTCAAAACCCTATGCTGCCATTTCTGCATTTGTCACTTGGAAAATAGCCGTGCATTATTCTATACGTCTTTCCACTAAAAAATTTGATTGTGAAATTTCTAAGCAAATGCAATATTTTTACCTGCGAATTGAGTTGTCAAAGGTAATTGATAGAAAATTTCTCAAATTATTGGTGTGTTTTATTGCATAATCCATTTTACCCGCCTCGGATTTTTATTTCTCACTAAATAAATATGTTTTAGGTAGTTTTTACATAAGGGTTATGGAACATGTAATCTGCTATTACTGAGAATTTCCTCCCATTCGATAAAGTAACATAGTTTTGTTGAGCTGATTTATGTACACTGCGTACTTTTCTGCATAAAAGTTTGTCGTTATTCTACAAATTGCAATATTTTTACCTGCGAATTGAGTTGTCAAAGGTAATTGATAGAAAATTTCTCAAATTATTGGTGTGTTTTATTGCATAATCCATTTTACCCGCCTCTGATTTTTATTTCTCACAAATAAATAAATTTCTCATAAATAAATATGTTTTAGGTAGTTTTTACATAAGGGTTATGGAACATATGTAATCTGCTATTACTGAGAATTTCCTCCCATTCGATAAAGTAACATAGTTTTGTTGAGCTGATTTATGTACACTGCGTACTTTTTTACATAAAAGTGTGTCGTTATTCTACAAAACTTCCCATTTATACAAGCAGGATAACATTTCCCTATACATTCATATATTAATCAAAATCATTTTCATATATCGGGATTTTAGTTCTTTTGCCAATTTTGCAATATGTCACCTCCAGACCACTAGCTAAAAGCAGCACACACACATTTATTTCCTATACATTCATATATTAATCAAAATCATTTTCATATATCGGGATTTTAGTTCTTTTGCCAATTTTGCAATATGTCACCTCCAGACCACTAGCTAAAAGCAGCACACACACACACAAAAAGTAGCACCATTTTTTGTTGACTTTTTGTTGAAAATTACACAAGAGTTAAAAGGAAGTTCAATAAGTGTCTTTTATTTTACATTACTGCTGCTGTCAGAATTCCACTGAAAATACCTTATTCTGGGAATTTCGAGCATTTTTGTAAAATAGGTATGTATACTTAGGGAAGGATAATAACATGTATAAAGGTTGCCATACTGAAATAAAACGGCTTATTTCCTTTCAGGTGCAAGTCGAACGGGTAAATTCTTTGCTTTTCTATTGATTGCTTTGCTTTAATGATTTTTTCTCCCTTTTCATGTTTTTTTTCTTTTTGTGAAGAAGAATGTCTATGTAAATTGTAACATTTCTTTCAAGCAAACAAATAAAAGTCAAGTATTCGTCACATCTGTTTGCTTTTGTGCTTACCTTACGTTGATATTAGCATGTACATCTAGGCAAACTTTTTTTGGGTAAAGTTTGCATGGAAATGTCGACCTAGTTCACTGAGAACATAATCATCAGCATCATGATCACCATGATATCTAAATATATATACCCGTTGAACGCTGAAGTTTGAACTAGTGTATTTCCAGCGATGCGGAAGGAAGTTGGGCTTTTTATTCTGATCCACTTTTTGCATCTGGTGCAGCATGTAGCTTAGCAGTAAGCATCCGTGCGGGATGAATATTGGATTATGGGAAAGGAAAGAGAAGAAAAGCGATGGAGAGAGTGAAAGAGCCAGAAACTTTCTCTTTCTAAATCATCATCACAGACACCCCTGCGAAAGTAGACGTTTACCACAATCCTATTTACCTTGGCAGGCATTATATCATGATGATGATGATCATCTGCTTGCTGCGCTCAACTGCACAATCAGCGACAAGACATGCACCACACTAGAGTACCTATACCTGTAGAAGAAACGAGTAGTAGTGGTTAAGTTAAGTTGTTGTTGGCAGAGTTGAGGTAAGTGTGCTCTTTCATGAACAAGACACTGCCACATATAGGAGAAGAGAGTGGAAAATGCATCGCGTAGGTAAGTATGTTATCGGGTGAGATGGTTTAGTTTAGTTAGTTCGTTAGCTAGAATGCTTGTTATTACTGCTATTATGTTATGTAAATAGAGAAACTTCTTGAGTTAGGGAAAGTGGATGGGGCGCCGGAGGAGGTGGTAGTCGTGGTGTGACTACTTTCTAATTTTTTGGCAGACCTTGCCAATTTAATACAACGAATATGTATGCAAATGCTATGTATGTATATGAGTTTCGTCTATAAAGCTACTTTTTTTGACGACAGGGTGGATTGGAATTGAATTGTTGATGGCTAATTGGTACTCGAAAGCTAGTTTTCAATGTGCCAGTTTTTTGTTCTTATACTGTGATCACCATTTTCATTTGTAAGTATCTGTTGAGTTTTTTGTCAACTTTTTTGAATATCTGATAGAAAAAAGTTTTTAATATTTTGGTTTTGAAATTTTGTTAACAAGATGGGAAGTCGGGAGTACTTTACAGTATTATATATAAAAATTTATGGGTACACGCGTACCACATTTTTTGGAGATGGACTTGATCTATCAGTCATAAAATCATAAAATTATATTTTCAAGGATTTTGTACAAATACGAATTTTGTCTACAAATGAATCGCCATGCCTAAAGGAATGCACCAGTTTTTGTGTCACTGGCAAAGTAGACATGGCTTATAGCCTGTTCGTACGCTAGTGTACAAAATAAAGGTTGTAAAAAATAGTAAATAGCAGCATGTTTCACGATTCACGACAACATCTAAAAACAGGATTTTTTGCACTCTTGCAAAATAAACAGTGAAATGAAATGTAAAGGAAATATGTGACATTGTTATTCTATGAACTGCACAAGACATTATTTAGCAATTTTTCCTTGACATTTTTTGCTTTCTCTTTGTCTGGCTGTTAGTTTTCAACAAAAGTCTTCATTTTCACGGAAATGGTTTCTTCCCTCCCGCACAGTTTACTGGGCTGAACTCTTGAACTATATACGTCGTAATTAGTACTTATAATTTATTAGCCAAGAGAAAATTGAGACAACTACAGCCAGAGTACTAACAAGAGAAAACAAAACAGCAATAACAACATTTATTTGTTTTGGAAAAGTCCTTTTGATTGAGTACGACTATAGTGTTTTCATAAAATGTAATACAGACCAACATACGGTAGTAGTAGAAGACACGCAGAGTTGCACAATATTCCACTCCAAAGGTATTTGCTAGTTTACAGGAGAAAATTACAGTCCATTATGTTATATGTAGACAAGAGTAAACTTTGTCAAAGGTAATTAAGGAAAACAAGGCAGTTGTTGTTTTTGTTGGGGTGCTGATGCCATGCTATATGCCACTACTGTTATCATCGTCATCATCATCGCCACCGTCAGTCTGTCAGGTTAACTAAAACTTTTCCATTGTACATTCGTCACAGTACAGGACGTATATAGTAATCAATGCAATCACAGTCTCAAATCATTGCACAAGCAGAGTTATGCTACAAGAAGAAGACAAACTATAGAACTATAGTCAAAGTGAAACGAATGTATTTTGCTGTTAGTTTGGTTCCTCTTTGATTGTGTAACCGCATAAATATATATTAAATTTATCCCTGCCACACCATCCCAAACACCTAATGTTTTATTGAATTCAACAAGGACAACTGCTGCCGTTGACTGACTCAACACTTTCTACTTTTTCTTTTGGTTTTCTGTTTGTGTGTAGCAGAGTGAAAGTGACAATGTGACAAACACACAAAAGTTTCTCTTCTCCCAACTGACTCTCACGTAAACATACAAACGTGCACATGTTCGCCTATCTTGATCACGATCATGTGATCAGTTACGGTTTTTTAAGCAAAGAAAAACATTTACTTTAACTTTTTCCGTGCTGAAATTATACAGACAAAAAAAAACAGATTTTTTACCCTAGAGTTGTTCATTTAGCACTGTTTGTATTTAAAGCACAAATACAGATACTTAAAAGCAGTCTAATGCAGATATCCGCTCTGTATCCAAAACATGTAACAGAACG
>JAANSP010002594.1:0-12553 GCA_036850745.1 Homidia socia | reverse complement strand
ATATGGATGGACGCATGGCTGGTTGTTTTATAAGTAATATGAAGAACATGCAAATGCATTTTGGTTATTAGATTTGATTGTTTGTTTGGAATTAAAAATGGAATTTAGCTTACAAGAATAGCGTATGTGTATGCATATAAGTATTCGAATGAATGAGCATTGAGCTGGACGATGAAAGTGTTAGTATGCAGGACGTAATTAGAGTAGAATTGTTGCTAAATGTGTCTGATAATAAAGCATTGCTGAAGGAAAAGTATAAGTGAACAAGTAGAGAAATCAAAAGAAAAAAAGTAACAGCAGCAGACTAATCCAATGAAAAGAATATCAAGAGAAAAACCAGAATCAGAGGGGGTAAGTTTTGACCTTTCAAATTACACCAAAAGAATATTCTCAGGAAAAGAGTTTAGTTTTAGAACAAATCGCTAATACTGACTTTTTTTACAGAAACCAGAAACAAAAAGAGAGATTGATAGAAAGAAAGAAGGAGATCAGGATCTCTTTTCTTTCCATTTAACAGCAGCAGCAGCAGCAAAAAAGAAATTGTCTGAAAATAATAAGACATAATTTAGTCATGCAAGAGGATGCAGAATATATTATTATATGCATCAAATGCAAATGCAACTCGCCTCTGGTTTAGCTGGAATATTTATTTATCACCACCACCAATCCATCCAATGACACAAAAAGAGAATTTCGCTGAAAATGTTAGAAAATATGTACTTGTTTGAATTCAATGTCTCATAAATAGCAGATCAGTGGTGGTGGTTGTGGTGGTGGTAGGGAGCACGAAAACAACTGATGTTTTGCTACGATAATGGCAACAGCAGCAGCATGAAAGCCTGGTCATCATAGTAGTCAAGTTTATGTGCACTTGAGCAGACAAAATGCATTTAACTTCACAATCAGTCAGAGTCAGATAATAGATGCCAAAAGTTGGAATATACCTAATCTGCAATCAGTCTTGTAACCTGTTCCAAAAAATAACAATAAAAAAAGAAAGGAACACTCCGTGCCGTAATATCATAACCGTCAACTATGCATTCTTGGATATACATTTTATTTATATAACTATTAGTATATCTGCACTCTGTAACTTTTTCAAATGCATCATGTTTTGTGTGCATGTGTATAACTTCTAAACAATTTTATGTTCGTGTGAGAGACGCTATAAAAAAATTCTGACTGACTTTGCAAATCAATCTATGGATAAATCAATATTTAATCGTGTTTGGTATAGTTACACACAATACACACACATGAGCATACTTTTTTTCTACATATTTGGTGCTTGAAAAAGGCCAAATTTGTCCTGTTGCTACACTATTACCTATTGATGATAAAATACTTGACACAGAGAGAACCATGTTGTATATGCAAGTTTTTTTTGTACATATGTGCACTAACATAAAAAAATGTTATTTATGTGGTGACCAGTTAACATTGTAAGCGTAATTTATGTTTATGGCTAAAAGTGACTGCAGTTTTGTTTTTTTCTCCCTCTGCATCTCTCTCTCTCTCTCTCTCTCTCAATTTTTCTCTTTTTTCCTTTCTTATTCAAGTGACTTCAGATCTATTTGTGTGAGAGTGGTAGTAGTAAAAAAACAGTATTCAATATTTATGTTTATGCCTGTTATTACCTCTTATTATACCGTCTATTAACTAGTCATATTATAAATAGCTTTACCTGTTGGCATAGCCGCACAACGAAATAAAGTTGACGTATAAAAAAGAGTGAGTGAGAGTGAGTGTGTCACAGATTATTATTATTGCCCATTGCATTTACCTACAATGTTGCTTACTTTTAGCTCTTTATATAGTAAGTTGTTATTGTTAAATAGAAAGATAATAATAATAATATATTATGATTATAGATTTTTTTCTTCTTGTGGTGTGGTCAGTCGTATAAACTCAGCTTTGGTTAGCAGTCAAATTTCTCATAAACTTCCACTCGCTTGACAGCCGTGACAATTTTAAGGCATAATCTTGCGTAATGATGGTTTTGAAAGGTTATTGTTGGTTTTATGCTTGCACGTGACGTACAAGTCCATCGCCATAGATTTTTATAATGTCTCGCTTGATTTTTTTTTGATTTTTTTTCTTCTCTTTTTTGTACAACTAAAGTAACGTTACTCTATCCCTCCAGAGAGCAGAGCGTAACTTACTGCTATACCACAATGTTTATAATAAATTTAGGGTCTGAAGATAAAAGCATGTATGTTGAGGAGAGGTGAAAAAATATCATAAGCGGACAACCTGTCATAAAAGATAACACAAAGCAAGGAATTGGTCGCTGCCGTCGTATGATGTATTATTTTAATACTTTTTTCTTTAAAAAGTGAAAACCGACAAAATGGCGATTCCAAACTGCACAAGATAATTTAAGAGGGTTGATATTTATGCGAAAAATGTGGAAATTAGTTGAGCCATTCAAACGAAAATTGCAACTCTTTGTTTCTCGTTTGAAATTGAAAGAAAGAAAGAAACAGTGGATCCGTATTTTTTGCGGCGGCGTTGGCGGTGCATGTACACGTTTAATAATGATGATGATAATGCATTCAACAAGCTAACCTGTTTGATTACACGACATGCAACCATGCATTTACAAGTATCATCATAAAATAATTTTCATCAAGTTAGACATTTTTTGCCAGCAGCTGTTTTTGTAGTATTAAATTTTCATTTGAAAAAAAGTCAGCAGAAAATGAACGTAAATACATTGCGTGTCGTTTCGTTTCTTTACTGCCCTTCCTTGTCTACTTACTTGTTACTTGTTTTTTGCAGCTTTTTTTCTTCAGTGATGCTGCAACAAGTATATCAGTCTGTCGCATTTCAGCAGACCACGAGAGACCATTGTCAGTTTAGGCAAAAAGAAGAAGAGTGTTCCTTCATTCACACCAAAACATAAAAATAAATATATTCGAATGTATGACTATTTGTACCGGTTCAAGCAGTCAAAGAAGCACAATGAAAAGAGAAAAAAAGTTGCTGGTTGGTTTCGCTGGTGAGTGCTAATAAAGTACACGATGATGGTGATGGGAATGGCCTTTTTGCATGTTTCAAGGTAGAAAAAGAAGTGGAATCTGTAATGTTATCTCTTTAAGAAAATTGTTCTAATCTCTTATCATTTTTATTATTATTATTACAACTGACAGTGTACAAACTTTTGCCAATGTAAAAGTCTCGTAAGATTAGCATCTTTCATTTTGATACGTGTCTTTGATAAGTGCAGAGTTTTTCATTATTGCACGTACTTGTATAGCATCACCCTCCTCAATCAATGCTGCTGCTGCTGCTTTGCTATATACGCGCTAACTAGTAATATCTAATTAGCTGACTGGCGCTTGCTGTTGGTCCAGCCCTCCCCTGTAAAAACCCCGATTGAAGAAGACATGTACATAACCCGCAAATAGCCAACCAACTTGTTGTAACAACAAGTACAATGGACATGCTTGAGGTTTGCGAAAAAAAACGAAATACATAAATTGAAAAAATAAATTTATCTGTCCAGTGGAAAGTTATAGCTTGCTCATTTCAGATTGTTATCTCACCTTAAGATCGTCAAATTGATACATGTAGCTCACTTTACAAGTTTTGTTGTTTTGCGGATTGCTTTTCAAGAAGAGAATACTTTTTTTATCTTGTCACATTGAAATTGTTTGCTATTTGATACTAAGTAAATAAATAAATTTTTAATGTAGCTTGCTGATAAAATGCAGATAAATAGATACAAACACATGATATATATATTTTTTGCAGATTATTCGTGTATCATTCTCATTCCACTACGAAAACATGTACTAAAAGAAACATGTTTTTTAACTCAGTACAAAGAGTATTTTTTACTGCAGCATTTAAACCAAGTTATTTTTCTGAATATGTTATGTTACCTTTTCCTCTGCGTATTGTATTGTAATAGAAGCGAGCAAACAGTTTTGTCGCCGATTGCCCAAACTGACGTTCTACACAGGTCAATCCGATTTTACCAAGAGAGAAAGAGAGAAGAAGCTTATGCCCGAAATCAAAGTAGTTGGTTTGCCTGTCTGACATTTTCAGATGCAAAAGTAGTATTTAGAGGAGGCAGGGAGGAGGAGGAGGAGAGGAGAAGCCACGTTTTAGAAGATACGGTGTCACTTTATATTATCTAACAAGCGGATCGAGTGATAGCATCAGAGAAATTCAAAACCGTAGGAGGGCTCAAGTATCATTATTATTATCATCATTCTCTTCATATTAAATTAAGCCAAGCATTCAGAAATGACTAAATCGTGCATGCAACCACAGTAAAATACTAGCAACTGCTGCTGGTAGTGATGCTTAGCTTTATAAATATTTTTATACTATTTACTTCTCTTTTCACCTTAAATTAGTGTTTCTGTTTTGTCGTCAACCGAAGAGAGAGAGAGAGAGCTGCTTTTTATCCACTTAATCATCCACTCTCGACGAGAAAGAGTTTTGAAACAACATTTTAACACAAGCATTTACAAGCAATTTGATCCGAATATTTATACTGATTGATCTAAACATTATTTCTAATGTGTGGATATTCTACGTTAATTATATCACCAAAAAAGCGTTGTCAAAAGAGGCGCGGTGCTGCTGCGGTGGTACGTGGTATCATAAAAAAATAATAATGGTGCTTGTTTATTAACCCACCACGTCTCCCATTTAAACTCTTTGTACATTGAGCACAGTTACGGTTGTCCAATTACGCAGTTTTTTTACTTGTCTTTTTTCCAACAAAATGTGTCCCAGCCTAAAATCATCTCTTGATCAAATTCAGAAATCAACAGATGAAAAAATGTATGGATCGACAAAACAATTGAAAAGAGACTAGTTCCAGTTAGAACTACTGAACGTACCTGATGATGATTGCTGCGTGCATGCAGTACATCGATGTACCCGTCCCTTTCCTACCCATTCATGCATTTTATCATCACGGCACCCATGCAACATCATCATGTAGTAAAACAGCAATAAAACTCAGACGTGTGTTTTGTGCGCAAGCATATTGGGCATAGAAGTTTTATTTACAATTATTTGCATGTTATAAAAAAATCAAGATCATTACCCTGTCTCATTTGATTTTTATCATTTTGATCAAAACAACAAAAAAGCTACTTGTTGGTTCCTGTATCATCATCATCATCATCATCATCATATACATACCGGCTTCTCTGCATAACATTATGTTTACCTAGTAAGTTTTTGTGTAGTATTAGCAGTGGCACAGACACAAATGAACTGAACTAGGCATGAATACATTAAACCACCGATGAATAATAGAATAGATCGTCAAGAATACAACGTGTACAAATGTATAATGCAATTTTTTTTAAGGAAAAAAAATAACTGAATTATTCTCCCAATCCGGACTGGGCCGATTGAAGATTACACACAGAGACCAGATCTCATCATCATCTACTTGACGCTACGCTGTTGCTTCTACTTCTGTCGCTGCTCTCTAAACTGGAAGATTATGTACATCATGTTGTCTGACTGATGATGAGTGTAATTGCTGCTTTATTTTGTACTACTTTACTACTTTTCTGTTGATAATAATAATGTTTACTGCATAATAAGTTGTTTGGCATAATAGGTGTATATTATGGAATATTATTATTATAAGTAGCCGTAGCCAAATACTCTTATCATTACTATTGCCTGGGTGTTACAGTTACCGCATATGAACATACTATTTGTACCATTATCATTAAATTTTTCAAATTCCTTTTCTACAAGTAGAGGAGAGGAAGAAAAGAGAAAAGGAAATCAGAATAGCTATTTGTGTCACAGGGATGCAGTAGTGCGAGCAACTACAAAGATATACCCACATTAGACAAGAGTCATTTTAATGAAGGTGACAGTAGTTGTTGAGTAGCTAGTAGAACTAATAAAAGGAGCAATAATCATAAAGTAATTCAAATTTCCATCTTTTTAAAGAGAAACTCTGAGGTGTTCCTTTCAAAAAAGTCAACTCCCATTTGATATGCACATAACTTGTCAAGATAGGTTGCCCCTTTATTATTATTAACTGTCATTATCATCTTCTTCTTTGTCATTCCTTGTCTCTGGCCTCTGGACATGACCAGATTATTGAGAGTACAGCGAAGGTATCTCAAAAATTATTAGGAACGCTGATGACGAGGGATCAACAATAATAACTTTGTAGCAATAATATCGTGCGTACTTGGCACTTTGATCACTTTTTTTTCGATGGTGGTCCAGGTCCACGTATCTTAAATGTATGCATTCATTCCATCCAATGTTCTTTTTTAAATTGTATTTTATTATTTAAAAACCTTTCCTCAAAACAATCATTTTTCCTCCTGCCTCCTTCATACATTCCTTCTCTAAAGTCATCCAATTCAACAGTATGACGGTCCATTGAGAATTTTAAAAGTTTTTTAAGATCGCTTTCCGTGTTTTCTTATTACTTACTTATTACTGTAGTAATTCAAGTGCGTTGTGGCGTGTCGACGACATAATCAATCGTCGGAGAGTGCGTGTTCTGAAATCACGTTGCCGCACCAAGAAGGGTGATCAAGCAAAGCTAATCCAATCCACATTGATCCATTTCATCAAGATTTCATCATTTGGTTTTTTCCCTCTCCCTTTTCAACTGCGATAATCTTATTGCAAGGCAAGAATTTCTTTTTCAGAACATGCGTGTGGTCTTTTTTGAAAAATTGCAGTGAGAATAAATGATAATGGGATGCACATTAATATCCTTGCAGAATGTCATTTTTTATTTGTACTTAATATTCAGCTCGATTAAACTGCGGACAGACTTGGAATGACAATGCAGTGAATTCTCTACTCGATAATAATTCTGTCGGTGTGCTGAGCTGGGCGTTAGAGTTTTTAAGCGCGCTCTCCTGCTGCTATTTATCTTTTTGCTTTGATTTTGTTATTGCATGAAACTTTAAACGTACATATTTAGACAACACAGCTTCTAATTGAGATGGGGTGGTTTATTTTAGAATCTCCAAAAACGATTATCGGTATCGAGTATGATTTAAATAAAAAGGTTAGCATAATAATAATCATAATGATACAATGTTTTATTCAAAACATTTACAATATTTTATGTAGCAACTTTGGTTGGTGAATTTATTAGTACCGTTTATTATTTGTTATGCACTCTTTGATAATCGCTGACAGCAAAAAATAACGCGTACATCTTCATTATAAACTAGGCAAGATTCAAATGCGACGAATGATGAGAAAGGTATTATCCTGTTGTTGTTGTACTGCAACATGCTTTGAGGAAAGTAAAGTAAGGGTAAGCAACAAAACCGGACAACTAAAACACAATTTTGGTCAAGCTTTTGACTGGACAAGATCCTGGTATAAATTTGTCCTTCTTACATGAACTCTTAAGGCTAGTTCACAAAAGGGACTTGAACCTACAATGAAATTTTCAACGAGGGACGAATAAGAAGAAAAGGGAAAACATTCTTGCTTGAAAACGGAACTAACCAAACTTTTCAATGTTATGGTATATGAGCAAGTACCAAATATAAGTGGTCGTATCATCATGCTAAAGTTCCAGCCAACATCCTCTTCTTAAAGTTGACCTAACCAATTCATGCAACAATAAAATAGCAATAACTTCTTTCAAAACTAACGAACCCCAACTCAACTCTTGGAGAGTTGCATATAGTGTATGCAATAATAGAAATCCAGGTAAAATGTAATATACCACCAGTAACTTTACATAACAGACAATCCAAAAAAGATCACGGATCCTCACTTTCTTACTTCAGATATTTACAAACACTGCCTCATCTCATAAAAGTACATTTTCCCTGCAAAGACACATACATATTATTACTTAACCTAACATTGTCAGGCCGGGTCTTCATGCGCGAGGACACACAATGTATTTTTTTAACCACATCCACTTCAACTCATTCCATTCCAAAAAAAGATTCTCACGCTGCAACGTATGCGTATGTACATATTCTTGCATATTATTCCACTGGTCATGGGTCAGGTAAGCACTGAACCAACCGGTAATGATGATGAATGCAAGTCATTTGAGAAAAATTGAATTTTACAAACCCAGTCCTCCGCAATTAATATACATGTAAGTTACACAATTTGTATAAGCAAATAAGTAATCACAGATAAAAACTTACCTACCTACTCACTACTATTGCCTTTACCTACCGTGCCTAATTTGTTAATTGGAAAAACCTAATAAAAATAGGCCATCTTCTACATGATCAACTCGCAACTTCCTGCATACTTTTAAATTCATTATTATCACTTTCAGTTTCACATAAAATTTCAATGGAGTGTGCAGTCATATAGCAACATAATTTACTAACACAACTAGGTATGCAACATAACCGCACAGTTTTCTATCCACCCGAATCAATCCTCCGTATACAACTTTATGATCAACTAAAAGAAGCACCGATAACATTTACGACTGCCAGTGTAGGCAGAGAGGGAGAGAAGAGAGCCTAATATTAGAAATTTGACCACTTAAGTATATTTATTTTCAATATTTGCTTTTGCTCTTTGGGAATACTTGGAAAATGTGCAATGGGCACTTGAGAGCTAGCATTTCAAATTACACACATGCTACTACACCACAATCGAAAATTCGTCTCCCAGTCAGCATTGTGATTATCAGAAAAGTTAGTTATTCTTGTTCTACTATGCTCAGCATTGTTATGTAAGATGATGTTGATGAAATGAGTCAAATTGCAGCTTGAAAACTGTTTTATTAGCTTAAAGCAGAAATGAGTTGGCAGGAGCATGCTTTTAATCTTGAATAGCGAGGCGATGATGCCTGTGGTGGTTGTACAGTGAGAGTAATTTAATGAAATAAAGGCTATAATACACACGCAGCAGAAACATCAGCATGACATTCCAACCCTACCACCACCTCCAAGTCCAGCAAAATAACAATTCATAAAAAATGTACATACCTACATATATTCGTGCCAACTTATAAATGAGTACGCCTTTAACGATTTAAGTAGGTATAGTGCAAGGTAGTTTTTTTCTCTTTATTTAAATAGTTTTAGTGTTTCGGGACAGAGAAAAAAAACGTTTGTAATATTTTACTATCTTCCCGAGAAGAGTGAATGAGTGTGTATGTATGTCGTTGATGTACTTCTCAACTTTTAATACTGTATTTCTGTATACCTTCAAGTCAGAAGGAAAAAAAGAATGAGAGAAATAAACAAGCAAGGCACGTATTTTATGATGTTCCAGTAGCATTTTAGTGGAAAAAGGTTTTTCACAGTTACTTGCTTAACAATGTTACTAAAGATAATGACTTTCGTTTTGGGAGTCTCTGTGAAGTGTTCTTCCGCAAAGGGAATAAAAAAGACCCTTTGGATGAAGAGGACCACCTCAAAAGTGTTACCTTCCAGACATATAAATCAGACAATCTCTTGTGTACTATCTGTATACATAAATTCACAAAGTAAGTAGCGCGCACAACAACTTACAGCAGCGCATCACAACCCATCGTTATCACCACCACCACCAACCAACAAACCAACTCTACTCACAGGTAAGAGAAGAGAGAGAAAAGAGATTTGTCCCCTCGCCTCTTGCATCTTTTTTAAAAACTTTTAACTGCTGCTATCCTCACCACCAACCAACAAACCAACTCTACTCACAGGTAAGAGAAGAGAGAGAAAAGAGATTTGTCCCCTCGCCTCTTGCATCTTTTTTAAAAACTTTTAACTGCTGCTGCTGCTATCCTTACACAACAGAAGGAGAAAAAAATAGTGGTAGCGCATCTTCTCTGGCTCTTCTGCATACTCAAGCAGAAGCATTACATTTTTTATACAAGCAACCTAAACAAAAATCCTTTTCCAAATGTAATTCCATCATTGTTATGCACAGTGTATTATTGATAATTATTTAATATGCATTTAAGAAATAATTCCATATTTCACATGTTTCCCTTAGTGGTTCACCGTTCACCAACACTGATAGCAAAAATTTGTCATCATCACTTTTTTCTCTTTGCCTTCAACAATCCTGCTCAATCATGATGGGCCAACAGAACAGAATCGGCACATTCTTTGGTTCAATAATAGAAGCTTACCTTTATTTATTCAACATTGTTTAAAATTAGGTAAAATAGTAAGAAAATGTTTTTTTACACTGGCACATTCTTTGGTTCAATAATAGAAGCTTACCTTTATTTATTCAACATTGTTTAAAATTAGGTAAAATAGTAAGAAAAGGTTTTTTTACACATCATCAACCAAGGCGAGGTAGGAAACACTGTAAAACTCCAAGAAAACCTTTTCAGATTTTTTAAATGATGGTGTGCGTAGTACTTATATGTGTCATGTCAGTTAAAAAATGTCTCCATTGCCATGGCATTACAATTATAAATAGGAAGAAACACCTTTCTTATTGTTGAAATACCTATATGTTGGACATGGTATAGCCTTCTTGTACGATTTTTATTCTCTTCCTGCCAGCCAATTATGGTAGCTCTATTTGTACAAAGAGAGCATTGACGCAGCTCATTAAAATACTTTTAGTGCTGCAGTGATGTGAAAGGCATTTTTATTTATAATGTGTGACCTTTTTATAGGTAAAAAATAATAGCAGCACAGCTTATGCTTTGCTTTGGACATCAGCACCCCCAGCAGTAGCAGCAGACAGAAACTGAAGATGACGAGAATGATGCTTCTTTGAGTGACTGAATGATTTAATAAATGTACTGAGGAGGGTGCGATTGCAATGTTAAGATACCCCCAGCAGTAGCAGCAGACAGAAAATGAAGATGACGAGAATGATGCTTCTTTGAGTGACTGAATGATTTAATAAATGTACTGAGGAGGGTGCGATTGCAACGTTAAGATATAATAGTAATAATAATATTAATTGTAGGTAACTGCAAATCCACTAGTTACACGGTCGGCCCTTATAGTTCATTCACAATCAGAACATGCTTTTTTTCTTCTTCATCTACAATCTTCTTCTTCAATGCATTTAAATACATGCTTGTAATATCAACATTCCCTTTGATTTGGTGTGTGGTGATGGCAAGAGCTAGTGGTAAATTCTTTACTTTTATATAATTTATTATTACAAACATTTTTTGTGACTGCTACAGCTAATCCAAGACCGGATGCCTGTTACAAACTTGATGGCTCCAATGAAGATGTAATTGTGTTACTTAGGAAGAATGAAATTGGTGGTTGGTGAAGAGGAGGGAAGGGAGAGGAGGAATGAAAAAAAATGTAAATACATAGGTATGTATATATTATTATTGCTGTTGATTAAGGTATATACAATTTTTATGTATGCTTTACAGGGACGTGATGAGCCTTTTAGATGAACAATGTTAACTACATGCATGTACATAAAGCACCACCGCGTCATGTACGTACGGATCATTCTATTGTCTTACAAAAGTACACAGGAAAGGGTTGTCAGCTACATTGATCTTTTCCTCTTGTACTTGATTCGTCCTCTCTCTACTCATCTATCTTAAAGGCCAGGAGGAGCCTCGTCGTACTGATTATAACTTGAACCCCAAGAGTACACAGTGGTGGTGGTGGTGGTGGTGGTGGTGATGGTGGTGTGCAACCTTATCAATTATCAAAAATGTCTAAAGATGTCCATCTCCTTGACTCCACTCAACTGCAGTGCACTCTTACTTGATTTCCTTCTTGTCTTTCTCTCTAATCAAGTTAACTGCTGTTGCTGGTGGTGTCTGTACAGTTGTTGTACATACATTTATACTTTTGTATTTATATAATATTTAACATGTATCCATGCAGCGAGGCCAGTTTGAACCGATTACCTAAAAAGTAATCATTGTGTTTTTTCTAAAGACACTTCAGCATATTTTTTTTTAAATCATTTTTGCTTTTAATTAAATTTGTACACCCTTTTTAATCGGGAGTAATTTGTTGTACATACATTTATACTTATGTATTTATACCTGCATCCATGCAGCGAGGCCAGTTTGAACCGATTACCTTAAAAGTAATAATTGTGTTTTTTCTAAAGACACTTTTCAGCATATTTTTTAAAAAATCATTTTTACTTTTAATTAAATTTGTACACCCTTTTTAATCGGGAGTAATATCTAATTATTAAATATTTTCGCTCATTATCATCCCTTTCCTGTTTTCCGTTTTACAATTACAAAACAAATTTCTACTAACTAAATGCATGTACCCATCATTATTGTCAGCAATAATAATAGCATGCAGCATCAGAGTGTATAAAAAAGACATGTACTAATTTTTGTTTTGATAAGATTTTACGTTAAATTAGGCATTCGACAAAAGGCAAGTGAGTGAAGTGAAAGAAGCAAAATAAATGAACTACAAATACCTTTATAGATACCTATATATATTATACTTTGTATTTACTTTTATTGTTGTTGTGTATTTTTGTGGAAGCCGTAAAAAAGTCTCTTCACAGCCCTCTTCTCATATTTTCATCTCAGCAGCATAATAAAATCTGTCGGTACGAATTAAAAATTTTGTTCAAAACATTTCATTCAAGGAGCCTCAGCAGCAGCGGAAGCCTGCCTTCATAACCTTTTTTT
>JAANSP010002593.1:0-12553 GCA_036850745.1 Homidia socia | reverse complement strand
AAGCAGGATAAAAAAACATTCAAATGCATGAAAATATTTTTTGAAACCAATCTCTTTATTTCAATTAAAGTTTTTGTTTTCGAATTGTACACATTTTTTGTTTTTTTGTTTACAAATTAATTAAAAATTTGGATGTCCAATTATTATGATTGACCAATAAAAAAAGTAATGAAATCATCCAAATTACCTTACTTACGGTATTGGTTAACCGTAGCAGGAGTACTTTCCAACAAATGCGTAGTTGCAACTTTCATAAAAAGTTCCTGCGCACGCTGGGAAATTTCCGAATTAGCGCTTTCGTACACACTGAAAGATTTGCTAAGGCGCGGTCCGTTGTAGATTTCAAGTTTTAGCATGCTTTGATCATCTGCGGCAAGAACAGTTCCCGTCTTTTTGATGTATCGATTTGGTGTTAAACGAAATACTAAAGTTTCATTTTTCTCTTGTAAGCGGGCTTCCTCTGGATTTAAACCAAAAACTTCATAAAGTTCTTTATTTTGTTCCATGTTAATGCCTTAACCTTTTTGCTGAACAGAAGTTTACTTTCAAACAATCACTTGTACACTGATGGATCAAAATATTTTCGATGTGCCTTATATACTGCTAGACTGACCTAATTGTTTAAAACCTTGGACAAAATTCTTGCTAAGGAAGCAGCGCGATCCTTGAAACGCATTCGGTCAAGGTAAGCTTGTTCCCAATGGCGTTCTCTACACTCTAGCTCATTTAATGATGATTTATAGTAATATGTAATCGCATATCCAAACGAGACGTTTCGTTTGCACTTGATCATTATTATGTCGCTTCCTTCTCTTCCAGTATAAAAATGCTGCTAAACGTTACTCCAGACAGACAGTAGCAAACTGTAAATCTCTTGAAATGGACAATTTCGACTTTGATCGTGAAATATATAGAAGACGACAATGTGTTGTCTGTAGTTTAAAGTTTCCTTCAGTGTGTGAACTAGAAAGACATCTTGTTGTCAATCACAATTATTGGATACCGAGTGAAAATTGTGATGTAACCAGTGATCCCGGTGTAGAACCTATTTTAGAAGGGACTGGAAGTTCAAATCAAAACCAGGATGTGAACTTTTTAAAAGAAGATTTTCTCGACGGTGTTTTTACGGAATACACAGCCAACGTCTCTGATTTGCAAATGAAAACTCCGGAGGATTTGTTTTCGTTTTTATATGCAAAAATGGAGACTATTTTGAATGCAGAGTTATTGACTAAGCGGTCCATTAAAGTAACTATAGCTGTTGAAACATTGTTTTCAAAAACTGACACTGCTACTGGAGAAAAGCTTCTTACGGAGCCAGTCCCTGTTTTCAATTCTTTTCAACATGCTGTATTTAACCGTTCCATGATTGGGCGATTAATAAGAACCGTTACAACAAAGCTTTCTTTGGACCATGAGTATTTTACAGTTCTACGAAGTAACTGGACCACTGAACAAATCAACAAAGTAATCATAAAAGTGATTAAAATTGCACCTATCAAAGGGGGGCAATACATGGAACTACCACCATCTCTTAAGTTTAAGGAACGTTCAGGGTGTTTATTGAATATATTTAATGCAAAAGACGAAATCGGTTCCGAAAATCTATGTTTCCTTTACAGCATATTAGCACACGATAACATAGCTGGCTTAAAAGACAAAAACAGAAGTCGTCACTGGAGAAGCGTAGACTATTACAAACAACCTGAGATAATGTCTTTGGTTGATACAACAGGAATATGTTTTCCTATTGATGTTTCGAGGTTAGATGAGCAAATGAAAATTTTTCATGCCCATAACAAAAACATTTCGGTTGCAATATTAGGCTATCATGAAGAACATGAGGAGGAAAGATTAATTGTCAAAGATGTAAATAAATGGGCTCTATATAAGAAAAAACAGGAGAGACTCCTACAAAATATTTTTCCGTTGTACTCTTATGATGGAGAAGACGAAAGACCAATAAAGGTTGACTTATTGTTGCTTTTTAATAAAGACATGACAAACAGTCATTTTGTTCTTATTCGCTCATTAAGTGCATTGCTACGTAGCGATAACCGACAAGCTCGATTTACATGTAGAAAATGTTTTCAACAAATGGTTAGTGAAGAAAAATTATTGGAACATAAACATCTTTGCATTGCCAACAAAAGTATGCTTCGATTTCCAACCGACAAAGTTTTAAAGTTTAAAGACTACCAGAAAACGCTTTTGATACCATATATATATTTTTGGGATACCGAATCATACTTAGGGAAAATCACAAACTTATCGCATAAAAATATTTTGCACGAACATCGTTGTGCAGCCTGGGCTTATAATTGCATTGATTGGAATGGTGCTTTAGTAAGTTCAAATTTTTATGTTCAAGAAAATGAAATGGAAGATCCCATGGAGATGTTTTTGTTGCAATTGTTTGCTGATATTAGAGTACGTATTGCAATGCTCGATGAGTTTCAACAAGAAGCATATTCAAAAATGGTAATAGAGAATCTGGATGTAGCAAAAATCATAGACGGAAAAGATATCCGTTTTCAGAAATGTGGATTTTGCAATGCAGATATAAAGGGACAACTTTGTCTCCACCATGATCATCTACCACCGTATAAGTTTAGATTTGCTTCGTGCAGTGACCATAATCTACAAGCCGCACTTCCATACGTAATTCCGGTTTATTGTCATAACAGTTCCGGATATGATAATACACATTTACTTCAAAGCATTCATAAATTAGGATTTGACGACGTTGAAGTTCTAGCGCGATCCAGAGAAAAAATAATGTCAGTGATTATTCGCATGAAAGGTAGCAGGAGCAGTGTTCAAATTAGATTTGTCGACACGATGTCGTTCTTACAAAGTAGTTTAGCAAATATTACAAATTCCTTATACGCCAATGGAAATGGGGTTGCAAAATTTCGAATTGTCACTAACGAGTTTAAAAATGAAATTGAACAAGGGATTGAAATGTGCTCACTTTTTAAAAAGGCTATTTTTCCATATACACTACTGTCGAGTTGTGCAGACTTGTCTAGGACTGACTTTTTGGATATAAGTTTATACAGAAATGATTTAACCAAACAAGAATGTTCCGAATGTGAGTTTAATGAAAGTGTTCAGTTATGGAAGAAAGCCAATATTCATACTCTTCGTGATCTAGTGTCATTCTATGTACGGCTTGATTGTGCTTTACTTTCTAGTTGCTTCTTTGAGTTCAGGATGGTGCTGTATAAAATGTTTTCCGTTGACTGTTGTTTTTATTTTAGTTTACCTAGTTACTCATATGCTTGTGCTCTAAAATCGTGTACCTATGAATTGCACAATATTACGGAATTATCTCATTATCGATTTTGGCTTAAGGCAAAACGAGGTGGGTATAGTAGCGTTGGAAGATGTTTATCTGCAGAAAGCAACAATCCTTATTTACCCAAGGAACTTTACGATCCAAGTAAGCCAACTACTTATATAAACTATATCGATGGGAATTCGTTGTATCCGTATTCATTAATGTCTCCACTACCTACAAAAGGGTTTAGATTTCTCAATAAAAAAGAAATGAAAAATTTGCTTATTGGAGGAATCGAAAATTTTCTTCACACGTTGAATGTTGATGGAAATATCGGATATCTTATACAAGCCGACTTTGAAGTTCCTGAGGAGCTTCATGATTATTTTGACGATTTACCTATCGGTGTAGAAACAAAAAACGCTAAAAAGGAAGACTTATCAGATTACCAATTATATTTTAAAGAGGAACTGGATGCTACCGATTCCATTTTTAGTACAGAACGTCTTATTGCTGATCTTTACCCTAAAAAAGACTACGTTTGTCATAGCCGAACGTTGAAAAAATACTTAGAGCTGGGCGCTAAGGTGACAAAAATTACCAAAATCCTAGAATTTGAGCAAGCACCATACTTAAAACCTTACATTGAAACCCTAATTAATATGCGTCGAAACGCAAAATCAAAGTTTGAGTCAGATACATATAAGTTGCAGGCTAATTCCCTTTTTGGTTATACGTTGTTAGATAGAGAACGAATGATGAATGTGAAAGTGGTTACAAATAAGGAGAAAGCTTTATACTATTCTAAGTCGCCATTACTGCAAGAAGTTGTTCCTGTAAGTTCAGACTTACTTTTTCTTATTATGCGAAGGAAATCAATACTTCTTTCATCCCCTATATACATAGGTATATCTTGTCTTGAAATTAGTAAAGCACATTTTTATGATTATTTCTACAATGTATTTAAAAAAAATGTTCCAAATTGCTATATGATAATGTGCGATACTGACGGATACCTTATTTTTTCCTACCATCATGATATATACCAGTTTCTCCTAGATAACAAAGAATTTCATGATCTTCATGCATTTAACAAAGAGGATCCCTTGTTTTCAAAATTTCATTGTGAGGATAATCGTGGTGTACCTGGAAAGTTTAAAGATGAAAACCCTTCCAGCATAATATACAAAGCTGTAGCCGTAAAACCAAAAGTTTACACTTTTAGATATGTTGCACGAAAGATGAATCCAGTAACGAAATTGTACGAGTATGTTTTTGATGATAGTTTTGAAGTCAAAAAGATTAAAGGGATTCCGACTGCGATTACAAAATCTGACGTAACATTTAATCAATATTTGCAGTCTCTTTTTCAACCCAACTATACCACGGTTACATTTAACGCAATTCAGAGAAAAAAACATAAGTTATACACAGTTGAAACCAAAAAGAAAGCATTATGTTCACTTGATATCAAACGTTATAGAGTAAACCCAACAGAGACTCTCGCATACGGTAATACACAAATTCAAAATATGCATAGAAAGGGAATCGCTTATGAAATTGAGGAGAGCTTTGTTTATCACCCGTCACCCTGTTCAGATGTATAAATACCAGCTGTTTTTGGTCATTGTTATTAGTTTCTGTTCAATCCTCAATCAGACAACACATGGAAGATTTTGATGAAATAAACCTTCACCTAAGGTCACCATTTTCTCTAATTATTTCTGCTGCTAGTCAAGGTGGAAAAACGACCAAGGCAGTCGAGTTACTTCTTCGTGCCAACGAAATTGTCGAACACCCTTTTTCAAAAATTATTATTTTATATAGTAATCATCAACCTATTTATGAAAAATTATGCAAGATATACAAAGTAGTATTTGTAAAAACATTCGAAGAAGCAGAAAAACATTTTGAGAAACACGCTGTTTTGCTTATTGACGATAAACTCGGAGAACTTGAGAAACGAGGTGCATTTAATGATTTTGTAAGTGAACTCTTCTGTCGTAAAGTTCACCATTTTGAATTGAATGTTTTATTGCTTGTGCAGTGTTTGTTTTCACCATATTTAAAAACAATTTTCAGCAATGCAACATATCTTTTAATTGGTAAGTACGTTAAAGATCGAGCAACAATAATTGATTTTGGAAGACGTTTTTGTCCACATAACACACAGTTTATACAAGAAAGTTATAAGTTTGCAACCACTAAACCGTACGGGTTTTTGTTCATAGATTGCCATATTTTAACAAACGACAAATATCGTGTTCGAAACTCGATGTTTCCTTTAGATAATGACTTTGAAATATACATTTCGAAGAAATGAATAAGATTATAGAAAATCAAGAGTTTTTTTGGAAACTGGTTAGCGCAAACCCAAAACAATTCGCATCAATAATTCGTAAAGGCACAGAAAAGGACATAAAAGATATTGTTGAGTGTTTAATTAATACTCGAATAGATAATCAATTGCTCAATACAGTACGAGACAGCTACATAGCAAGTGACACAAACGGAATTCGTGCTATAATTATACAAAACAAAGAAAAAGTTAAATGTGCAATAGCGATTATTTTGACAGAGTTAATGTGTAGTATATAATAATACCAGATTAAAAAGATATGGCAGAAAGATATAAAGTTGTCCCTGCTGAGCTTTTTACTGAGTTTGAGAAATATTTAAGTTCTTTAAGAAAACAATTATTAATACATCCAGTGTCAGAAAACAATAATATTAATGTAAATAATTTAAATACTATAAGTAAATGCGATTTGGATACTTTTTTCGATCGAAAATGGGTAAGTTTTGAATCTTTTATTAAAAACAAAGATGGATAATACGACATATACGGTTTTCACAACACCAAAAGAAGTGGGTTCGTTTTCTTCTTATCACGGTATACTGAAAAATAAACAACTTGCAGGAAAATCTAAAATAGAGATTCTTAATGATCTTAGAAAAATTGACAGTTATCTTGACCATTCAACGGTTAAAAAGAAGTTTAAGAAACGAAAATATATTGTCAGAGCTCTTGGTGAGCATTGGCAAGCAGATTTAGCAGTAATTGACAAGTATCCAAGACAAAATGGGAATTACAAATACATACTTGGTGTAATTGAAACATTAAGTCGAAAAGTTTATGTTCGCCCTTTGAAAAAGAAAACAGCCTCTGTGGTAAAAGAAGCTTTTCAGGATATAATAAAAGAAGCAGGCTACACACCTCGTTTGCTCCACACAGATCAAGGAAGTGAATTCAAAGGAGCGTTTAAGAAATACCTCGATGAAAATAATATTAAATTGTACCATACCTATACTAAAATTGCACCAGCAATCGAGCGATTTTGGAGAACATTGAAACAAAGACTTGAAACATATATGACACACACAAAATCTAAGCGATGGGTGGATGTTCTTAACTCATTTGTCTTTAGCTATAACGAAACGAAGCATTCTATTACAAAGTTTGCACCAAACGAAGTAAGTAAGGACTTAGAGCCACAGGTAATACACAATTCTTATTACAAGTATCTACTGGAGCCTCAGAAAAAAGCTGTATATAAAGAAGGAGACCTGGTTAAAATTGCCAGAAGTAAAGTTTTGTGGGAGAAAAGCAGTACTGCGAATTTTAATCCAGAATATTTCGTTGTTTCGAAAGTAGTCAATACCAAGCCTTACACATACAAACTTGTTGATCTAAACAAGGAATCAATTGCAGGAAATTATTACGCAGAGGAACTTGTTAAAGCAAATAAAGAGCAATGACCCGGCAGTTTTATGTAACCGTTTCTTCTGTAGAGAGTTTGAGCTATTTCCCTTATAACACCTCTCAAAAATTTAGAAATCGTTTGTCCTCCAAAGTTGATCTTTCTGATGGACCTTATGAAGTTGCATTAGCCTCAATTATATATGGAAGGAAAATGATTAGTCCAAAAAGCAAAGTTTTACATATACAACCAGAAACCAGATTCATGATTAATTATCCAAGTAAATCGTTAGTTAGTGTAGAGTTCAACGAAGCAGATTTTTTCTTAGGGGAGGAATTCATTGTTGAACATATCAACAAGTCTCTAGCAAAGCTTCGTTATGCTCATTTAGACCTTGTACAAGATGATAATAACAATACTGTAGTTTCTTTAAGAGTGTATATTCCCCCTGGTGGATTCATGGAATTTGAGGAAAATGTAAGTTTAATGTTGGGATTTGATAAGCACAAGTTTGAAAATGGGATACATGTAGCTACAGCTCCATTTAATCTTGAGGTTGTCAAAACACTTGCTGAACGACCAGTGCCGTTTTCATTAACAAAGTTTGTTAACATATTTGCTAAAATTCCTGAACTGAGTGATCACTCCTTAGATGGTATAGCCGAAGGCTTAAACGTTGCATTTGAAAATTCTGAGGTTAATGTCATTGCTAAAGTAGATCAGTCACAGGAGTTCTTAAATTTTACAATTCAAGATGAGGGCTTGTCATTTTATCTTCCATACGCCCTATCACATTACTTCGGTGTCAACCCAGACCAATTATACAGCGAAAACATGACGCAAATCAATTTAAGTGCTCTAAAAACAGAGCAGATTAATCATCACATGCTGTGTTTATCGAATATTGTTGCATTGCAGCATTACGGCAGTCAGACGTTTCCCATTTTGCGAATTTTGTCCACTTTAGACAATATAAAAGGGGTTGTTTCTCCTAATATTGACTCATTGATCTTTGTACCGGTGACAGTGAAAGAGCTAGAAGTTATTGATATTGAATTTTGCACAACCGACAGCCAAGAAATTTCAATAGACAATTCCCCTGTTATAGCCACACTTTGTTTTAGGAAGCAAATATGAGAGAGCTCAATTGCAGTAGTAATTTCCCGTGCACTCTTGACCCACCCTCCAAAGTAATTTCAGGTAATGGTGAAGACAGTTCAGAAGATGTTGTTTCTTACAATTATCTAGTTCAACGTAATGGAAAACAACAAGTGAGAAAACAATCCAAGGGTAATGCGAGAAAGACAAAAGCTTTAAAAGGAAGTGGTTCTGTGCAAAAGAAAACCATTCGTAAGAAACATTCCAAACCAACAACACGTAAACGTAAAGTTGCAAAGAAGCAAGGATCAAAAAAATCTGTTAACAGTTCTATAAATAAGAAAATTGCACAGTTAAGAATTCTACTTCATAAGGCTACGAGTAATAAAAAATGAACAAGCAACAAAAAAACGTATTCCGGTCTACTGCCGATCTGTTTACGTCACCCAAGGTTGAAAGCACAATTGAAAAAGAAGAGTATGCAGTAGCGTATCCAACGGGAAATTATGATGGAGAGAGTACACCAATTGAGTTTAATATTCAAGCCGATAATTTACACTATATAAGTTTGCATGACTCAGAATTACGATTAAACGTGGCCCTAAAGACTAAAACGGGTGCTGCTATTGAAGAAGATATTCAGGTTGGATGCGTAAATAATTTGATTGACTCGCTTTTTTCAAATGTTGAAGTTTATGCGAATGGTCAACTAGTTTGCAATGCATCTGCGTACCATCCCTATTCTAGTTATTTTAAAAGAATTTTAAGCATGGGGGAGCGCGATCATGTTTCTTCATCGTCTGCAATGTTTCTTAAGGACGATAAACCAGGATCTTTGACTTATTCAAGTAATAAAGATTTCGAAACACGCGCAAAGCTAATACGCAATGACGAAGGGGTGAACTTAATTGGGCGAATAAATCACTCCGTTTTTGAGCAACCTGACCTTTATCCGAGTCATGTTTCTTTTAAAATTGTGTTGCGTAAAAGCGTACCTGATTTTGTTTTACTTGGGGACTCCACAACATTGAACTCAACAAATTACAAAATTGTAATAAGCGACGCACAACTACATTACAAAAGAGTCCTTCTTGAGGAAGAAATCGTGAAGTATCATCAAACACTTTTCAATCAAAATAAAGCAGCCCGATATAATATTATTAAAAGAGACGTCAAACCTTTTCCTATTTCCTCAAATAGCGTGACTGCATTATCGGATTCACTATACAATGGAATACTTCCAAATTTTATTATGATTGCACTTGTTAAGTCAAAAGGCTTTAATGGCCACATCAATGAAAATCCCTTTAATTTCAACAATTTCAATATATCAAAAGTCAATTTGAAAGTTGATAGAGAAAGCTTTTCATATAGAAATATTGATGTAGACTTCACTAAAAACTTCGAACATATATATCACTCGTTTTTAAAGACTGTTTGTCCTGCTTCAAAGGAAGTTATTACTAAAGAGCAGTTTAAAGAAAGTTATTGCTTCTATTTTTTTCGTCTTTATCCTACCAAAATTAAAGGATATCAACAAATCCCTAAAATTGGAAGCATTAGATTGGAATTGAAATTTTCATCCGCGAACACTTTTCCATTAACAGCAGTCTTATATTCTGAAACTGATAGCGAGGTTAGTTTTGACAAATATGGATACGTTACTGAAAGCACATTCCATGGATGAAAATCTTTTAAAATTACTTGGTCAAAAGCTTGTGAACTTTGGAGTAGTTGAATCCTTTATTGTCGTTGATAAATTTGAACTCTGCTTGCACAGATTCAATAAAGTAAATACAGCAGTCATTCAAAATACATTAAGTAGGCACGAGTTTGAAAATCGAGATCAAAGCGGTCACTGGATAGGATATTATGTTTACAAAGTAAGCAATAAAACGTTAAGTAGCTTTTACGATTCATTAGGTAAAAAGCCAACTTTTTACGACATTTGCACACCTCCAAATTGTACAGCGGTTAACAATGTAAGACATCAGTCTAACAGCAGTAAGCTGTGCTCTCTTTTTTGTTTATTTTTTATTGTATGCGTAGGATTGAATATTGTAAACGACGTATTGAACTCAAAACTTTTCAATATTGAACAACCGGAAATAAATGATAAGTTAATGCTGGACTTTTTTGAAGTTCTAAAGAACTCTAGGAATAAAGAAGATTTGAAAAGACGAGTAAACTTACTTATAAAACGTTGGTGTCGCTTCTGCGGAACTGTTTGTTGTAAGTCTTTAGTGCGATTTCCATAACCATGGAAGGTGAAAATATAGAGGACCTTTTTTGCTATGTTATTATATTTGTTTGTCTTTTTATCATCAGATTGTATTTATTGTTTTTAGAACATAGTGCGAATCATGCTAAGATAAATATGACAGCGTCTAAGGATGATGTTTTCTTACATAATTACACTATGTATAAGATTTGAACATTGTCTGCAGAATGAAATGTAATTAATTTGTAAGTTTTTAAGGTATAAGTAAGTCATTGTACATTGTAAAAAAATAGTTTAACTAATACGTAGATCGTTGTCTATAACTTTTCTGTAATATTCCGTAAGTAAAATGAGAAATAAAAAAGTATGTACTATAAATTATTTTGAACGTATTGATTTTTTTGGCATATAAAATAAGCATGTAACCTGAGCATCATTTTGTGCTAGCTTAGGGGTTAACATTTTGTAGGTCATTGATGATGAAACTTTTTTCCCAGTCTGGTTGCTTAACTTCCCGTGCTGTAGCGATTCGATTGATATATTACTCGACAGGGTCTGGTAAAAATTTAGAAGTTGACATGTCCCCTGGGGTAGTGGGGAGTGATGTTGGGCAACTTTAATACCACTACATAACTCCCCTTGCAATATCGCTTTGAATGATATATTACTCGGTGTACTCAAAAAACGTTTTGTTTCGTTACCTTATTGTAGCCCTTTCTTAGAAATTAGCGATGTTAAAATGTTGATTTTCAAACATATAAATGGCTTATTTGACGAATATTACAATGTGCGTTCGGTTAAAAGTCAGAAATCGGATAATGATTTCAGGTATGATTTTAGTGTACGGACAGACAGGACATCACGTACATACACATAAGTATAGGAAGCAAACAGTATTGAGGGAAAAATTAAATTCCTATCCACATTCTTTTCTCATATCATTAAGACCAAGTCACATGTGTTGCTGTGCTGATGCTGCTGACTGCTCGTGCAAAATGTCAAAGTTTATTGTAAGTGGTTATTAAAAATAAAATAAAATTCTATTTATTAAGTGTCATCAGTTTGTGACAAACACTTGAATATTTTTATTTCATTATTTAACAGTGTTCAACCTATAAAACCTGCTTTGAATGCAGTTGGCATGGATGTGTGTGGGCTGTCTACCCTGATATCAGTGTCTGTATTCGGAAGACTGATGTCACAGGTAGTCCGCTTGAACTTGTTGGCCCTCTCAACACCGAATTTTGCAGCTCAAGTGACGATGAGACCACCACTCCATCTTACATTGGAAATATTCGAGGTAAGCTGTATAATTTTAAATTTAAAATGTGCTGTACTGATTATTGTTTAATCATTTTTACAGATGATCAGCATTCTATTGCTACCTCTATTTTTTGGATGAAGGTAGTGCTCGCGCTTGGGCTTGCTTTTTTTGTGTTCAATTCGGTGTGGATATGTGTTAAGCGCTGGTTTCCTCCCCCGGGTGAACAACGTAGACGACGGAGGCCCTTAAGTAAAAGCCCGGCCCAAGATCGACCATTAAGGTGCCCTCCGCTCCCCGCACTAGAACAACCTCCTTTGGATGATGTTTTGTCCCAAAATCCTTCCCCACACCACTCTCGCCACACCACACCATCCCATCAAGCCTCCTTACCACCTCCACTCACACCTCACATTTTTGATGATTCCATTAGTCGTGGAGGATCTTTCGAGGCATGGAATCATGACGATTCGGTTGCAGTGGACCATGCCAATCAGCAGCAGCAACAACAACAACAACAGCGTCACGACAGTGATAGTTCAGATGGTCAGTCTGCGTTTGCCAATGGAGTCGATGCAGAAACGTTTTACGAGTGCAATGTAGAACTAATTAATTTCACCAAGATTAATGATGAATTTACTTCTACATTCACTCGTAAAAACGTAAACGACTCCATTGTTTAAACGCAGACTGAACGTGTAATATTTAGCTAGTAGAGGCTACAATTTAAGGAAAAATCCTCGCGTAGTTCGGCGCTTTATGATAGATACGCCAAACTAACTTATTATTATTATTATTATTATTATTACTATTATTCCATATAATTAAATTCCATTAGCCAATATTTGTGTTCATTGCATGCTAACACGTCCAAAAAAAACATGCGAAAATAAAGACTGATGTTTTTGCCATTTATCTAAAAGCTGCACCATTTTCAAAGTCACCACAATCTTTATTTTTACATTTCAAAAATCACTGAAAATTTAAAA
>JAANSP010002592.1:0-12557 GCA_036850745.1 Homidia socia | reverse complement strand
CTTCAACCATATTACAGCCTTGATGGAAAAAAGAACAAACATGAATAGATAGCTCCTTCCATGGAAAACACTGATATTTTTTCTTCTGTTCTAGTTCAAATTCCATCCAAATTCTTGGAAACAAATATTCCAGCACATTTTTCCAGAAATTGTGCAAAAATGAAAGTAAGGTTGTATATTTATAGGTCAGATGATCAGTACAATTGATTGAAATTAACGGTACAATTTCTAAAAAAGTTTATTTATGGCAAATGTATTTTTTTAATTGTCAAAAAATCGAATGAATGTTAATCTTCACGCTTCTGAATATTTGAATACATATTTGTCAGTAATGTTCTTTTGCAGGGATATCACAAGTTATAATTTCCCTAGGTACTCGACTCTCATATACAGACAATCAGACAGATTCAGAATGTCGACTAGTATAAAATATTATTATTATTCTATTGAAAATTTTATGCGACTACAACCAGAATAGAACTTTTTGCTCCAAAACTTGAATAAATCGCAGTGAATCCACAAAAAATACAAAATCAACTCTTTCTCAATCAAAAATCTGGACAAGATCTATCCATACCGAATACAACGACAGACACATAACTACATCATCACATCCCATCTGCAATATCAACTCATCCATCACTTGAAACAAGACAAGAAAAAACAAACAAACGATACAAAACCACCATAAAAATTACATGGAGAAGCAGGAGCAGGCAAGCAAGCAAGCAATGTGGTGCATTCATTATAGTAATAATAATAATAATAATAATATTTAGGTAAAAATGTTTTCTTTTATTTATTGTTCTAATGTAAATGCATTTATGATGATGGAATGGAACCTGTCCAAGAACGTGTTTTCCACTCATTTGTACTCGCTGCTGTGAATATCATTATTTATTCCACAAAACAATAAATACTTACAACACCGTTTGCTTCCAGTTGTCCAACTATCTTTCATACAAGCAGCTTAATAGATACGGATAGTGATGCATGGTAATAAGGAGCAACTAGACGTTACTAGTTTTTACGAAAAAAAATGTATTAAGACATGTTGTTGTCGTAATCAATTTTTGTTGTTCTCAACTTTTCAAATACATGTATTTTTTATGTATTTTTTCCTCTCTCTCTCGTGATATTCAATAAATAACAATATGTATTTATGCTTGCATAATCCACTTTGTTGTCTGCTGTGTGTGCTGCTGGTGTATCAGAAAGCAACACCAGAGAGCAGAGATAATTTTTTTCCTTGCTGTGCATAAATACCTATGTATACATACCTATTTCGCATATTTATTCTCTGTTTATTTTTTCAATCCGATAATGACGTGTGACATGGGAACTGACTTGGCATGCAAAATCTCAAGGTCATTGGACAAAGTGGCTCAGTCAGTCATTCAGCCAGCGAGCAGCCAACCTTTTACATCCAGCAAGAGCAGAGCGAAGAGAGAGAGAGAAAAAAAAGAGAAGAGCCAGTCAAGCAGTCTTCTTTTTCCACCTTTGCGCAAAGGAGAAACAGAGACTAGGTTAATAATATCATCGTATTAGGCTACAGCAAAGCGCTTGTAAGTACATTGCACATTCCTCCTCTATTTACCAGTTTGTAAATCAGTGGAATATGTCGATGTTACAAGCACGGCATTTAGGCAGTGATATACATACATTCTACTTGTTACACTATGTATTAATGTTGCAGCACAGAACATATAAATGTATGAATCTATTGTACATATTCGAGTTGTTCTTTGCTTGCTCGCAGCAAAAACCGTTCTTTTACAGCATTGTTTGCTGTTGTGTAATCGCATTACACACAAGTTCATCATCATATGTATATATTATATATGAGAATAATATGATTATTATTGAATGTTGTGCTTGTGCGCTATTATGGTGTATCGAAATGATGATGATAACATTTAACATTGTACAACAAACCAGGGAGAGAGAGAGAAGCACCATGAAAAACTAAACGAGACTGATTGAGAAACTCGCCTTTTCCATGGTCACACAATCAAAAAAAAAAACATTTTGCAGCAGCAGGAAAGCTTATTCCACTTGCTGCTGGTTGGTTTCGTATGATAATGCACAAAAGACTGACTGATGTGATGTGAGTTGTTGCTGTGTGTGGTGTGTTTTGTCCAAAAAACACAATAGAAGAACAGTAACAGAAACGACTCCAAACACAACTGCTTTATCATTATCATTTATTCTTATGCCCCTTCAGTCTTTTTGTTTGTTGCAGCTTTGTTTTTCATTGTCAAAAATGTTTCTTTTTTCTACTTTACTGCTGCTGCTGCACGTAAGCATGTCATTTTATTTACTAGACTTGAAAACAACAGATAGATTTTTTTCTGCAATGCCATCAATTCTATAGTATTATGTACTACGTGCACATTCAAAAGCGTTATACAACAAGAAATACATACACAACTTGTTTTCGTGTTTTGCCACCACCAGGGCAACTTGTTGGTTTATTGTGTTGAGAATGCAGGAATGATGATGATGATGACTTTGATTGATCAAAAAGGTTTTTATTTTTTTATGCTCCTTTCCAGAAGTCGTTCTTGCTCTGCTGCTGCTTCAAGACGATTGGCATTGACATTGAAAAGATCAAGATTATATATACAAGTATGTATGATAATAAATATAGCGGAATAAAATATGCCACCATCAACTATCGTCGTCATCATCATCATCTGATCATACATAGTATAGCAAACTTAGCAATGTAACAAACACAAAAAATGCTCATCGTGGTGCTCATCGTGGTAGTAAACGATGCTAGTTTAGTGGAAGCTACTTTTCTGCTTTGTTGTGAGCCATGCGACAAAAGTAAGTCAGTAAGTAACGAGATGAGTAGAAGCATCATCATTCGTGTCTCCCTGCCTGTCTGTCTGCTGCTAACACCACTCACTATTACTATTATTGCCATTCTACAGCAGTAATAATAATGATGTGTGAGAGTAATCTTTGTATCCTTGAGGTAGATCATTTGTGCTAGTAATGGAGTGTGAAGTAATATGGAAAAAAGAGAAATTCGCACTTGTTTTCTTTAAGATTCCTTTAAATGCATACAATTTTAAACCCCTCATAAACGAACGGAGTATGTGTAGTAAAATCAAAAGGATAGAATTCTTTTCTAGACTGGCATGAATAATGTAAAAATACAACATTCCATGTTTTTTTGATTGATTTGCGTAATGGACTTTAAATTGAATGAAGAAAAAAATGTTTTGAGACGTAAACAAATAAAAAAGCAAACTAATACGAGACGGAGACGGTAAAGTCTACAGGTATATGCATAAATTACCTGACTGACTGTGATGTGATTGATACATGCAGCATCAATCTCAAAGAGGTAAATAAATAAGAGTAATAATAACTAATTAATATTTATATAAAGCTTGAAATAAATATTTAGAAAAAAGTGAAAAGTAGAAAAAAATTACATGCAGGTGGCACAGCAGATATTTTTAAATAATGTTGGTTGTTAAATAAATAAATTGTACAGACAGATACAAGCGTCTGCATTACCTACCTAATGATGATGATGGAAGATAATAAAGAAGTGGAACGGCTTTTTATTTAAAAAATGCCTTGTCATTTATTTGTTTGGTTTAAAGTATTTTTTTCTTACAATAAATGAAATGGGATTTCCAGCTGAACAAACTTTGTTGTTGGCATAGCTTAGGTAGGTAATCATTTGGTATTTGTACATTTTCATGTTGTACCTACCTAATGTACAAATATACAACTTTTGTGAACATAAATGCATCGTGCTTGTATTTACTCTACAATGTATTTTGTTGATGGAAAAAATTAGGAATATGGCAATGGTTAAATCCAACAATACTCCACAACGATGATTCCCATTAAGATGCTAAAGTGTAGAATAACTGCAGCTTAAACTATGTTGATAATGTACCTCTGCATATTGCTCTTTGCACAATCCAAATTCGTTAATCAGTCTTTTGTGATTGATTTCAAAACGCTCTATACAACGATTGATTTCGGCAAGACTGCTGAATATAAAACAGTTACCGTTTAATAATTAAAATCATGACAAATTGAACATGTCCATAATTTTGCTTATTCGTTTGAATCTTACTGATTATAGGCCAAACAAGACATTACAGCAAAGGTGTTTGTTCTTTTTTGCTTGGAATGTGAAAAGTGTTTGCTATTTGTGTGTGAATTTGCTAATAAATGAATTAAACACCTGATAGTAACTTTTTTGCCAACATTACAAGCTTTTTACTGGAGAGCATATACATATTTATTTTATCTATTTATTCGTTTTCAAAGAATCATGACTGGCATAAAAATACAATACAGATGACAAATTTTTATAGATTTTACTGGAAGGTAAAAGTGGTGGTAAAAAATATTAGTGGTGCTACAGCTCGCACTGATTTTGAAACTGCTTCTTGTCGCTACCAATGGTAAAATCACAGGACAGGTGATGCAGTAAATTGCTTCTGTGTATGCACCTGTGCTTAAAAGTAAAGTAGGTAATGTTGCTGAAACTGCGATGAATGAAATAAACCATAATAGTGTTCAGAGACACTTGACAGTCAATAAAATGAAATGTCGTTTGACCGGTTCAAGACATATTTCAGCATTAAGTATTCTTCTAGACAAGTTTCTTGCTTTCATGTCACAGACTCAAATCAACTGGTTTAAGTATAAGACTGATTGCAATAAATAGTAAGGCTGTGGGAGACAGGTTGCCTCCCTAAGATTTCAGCGACAATAGCAGAAACATAGAGCATTGCAAGTTTTACTTGACTGTATGTGAATATTACGGTACAAAAGTACGGAACAAAACAAGCAATATTATTACGACCGACCAACAGCAGAAAGAGAAAAAGCTTTGGTAAACAGGGTGTTGTTTGTTAGTTTATTATTATATTTATTATTATTATTATTATTTTCATGTCGTTGTCGTGCAAGTAAAAGCACATCGTTATTGTCATTATGGATAAATATTATACTTTTGTACATTTTACTACAATTGATGCACACAAGCCTTGGTACTAAACTAAACCAGCAACCTGTGCACATATACATTTGCCAATATTATGTTTCATGCAATTTCTGTTTAGATCCAAATTCTAAATGCTGACTCTCAGTATACTTTAGTTCTTATACTGTATATTTCACGACTGTTTGCTTCTCCGGCTTGTTATGCTGGACATCAGAAAGAGAATAAAAAAATAAATCAAGCACCAGTCTTCTTGTTACGAGCCTGATGGCTACTTTTTCTGTCGGCATAAGAATATTATGAGAACTGAAAAGTTGGTCAGAGAAAAATGGATAAATAAAAGAGACACAGAGGCTAACTCACTCAGCATATAGCTATCTAAATAGATCTATGTACATAGACACTTATATATTGAGATAGTACATAGGTACACAATATAATAAACTTTTACATGTACAGTGGTTGATTGGTGGAGTGACTGTTAATATAAGTATAAAAAAATACATGAAAGACGTCTTATTTTGTACATCATTTTCTTTGGTTTGCATTTAATTTTGTACATCTAGTAGCCATATTGCACCCCTAGTCTTCCATATACGTTTTTTTAATTCGACAGTGAGTTTCAGAGTGTTAATAGTTGTATCATTATTTATATTAATCGCGATTAGTTTTCTCTTTTTCTCTTTAGCTTTATTACTGCTCATGTACTTAAGATCCATCTCCCAATCACTTATAGCAGCCTCTTTCCTTTTAAGCTTTATTATTAGTGATGAAACGTTTATTGCAAACGAAGGATATGGTGCAGGACAAAAACATGCTATATTAACTGTTGTTTGTTGTCCAAACAACAATTTCTACCACCACCTCAACAATAATCAGTACGATGCAACAACAGTAAAATAGATTTTTCCAGTAAGTCGTAGCAACAGCAAGAGAAACATTTTACGGGAAAGCATAATCTGATGTAAATGCGTATACATGTGTAGTAAATTTATATGTCGACATTATATTTATTTGTGAGTCAGCAGTGCTGGTGTGGTATTTGCCCCTCTTCTTGCTCCTGCTGCTGGTTCCTCTTTTTGTTACTTCTGTTGCTGTTGCTGCTGCCGGAGCCATTTTCGGGATTGGATTTCCTAATCAATAATATACTACTTTGAATGCACGGTAAAAACGAAAACTGCTGACAACATAAACAAACAATAAAACAAACAGTTGAGTAAAATCAATAGTCTTGTCAGTTAGATTGGAGCAGCAGAAGCAGCAACAACAACAAAAACAACAACTAAAACAACTTACAGGAGAAGGACGACGACGACAAGGAGGAGGACGAGGAGGTATAAAGGAGCAGGAAAGAATCCAAGTACCATACCATCACCCCCACCATCGCAACTACTAGCCACTAGTAGAAAATGTTTGTGCAATGTGCACGTAATATAATGTTTATCATTATTATTACTGTTATTATTACTATTATTATTGTCTGCCTACTAACAGCACACAACCATACACTCACAATAGTAATAATATCCTGTTGTTATTGTGTGTTTGTGCAACAACAAAACTGATGATGGAAAATGGACGGACGACAAACTCGAAAAAACAAGCAATGTGGAAGCTGTGACTCTCTCTCTCTCTCTTTCTCACTGTCTCCTTACTCGTTTCTCTTTTGCTGAAAATGCATATTAATGAATTATTTTATCCATGCATGTTGCCCAATGATGATGATAATGACAATTATGATGATAGTGTCAGCATAAAATTCTAGCTAGAGAATCAGTCATGTGTCTACCAAATAGAATTCACAATAGTTTCTAATTATATTACGCTGTGAGTTTGCACATTTGCATTAAAAGATTTGAAAAGGCTTGAGAAAATTTTATTTATTTATTTATTTATTTATCTAGATACTGTCTGTCATCGGAAGAGTCTCTAGTTTTCCCTGTATTCTTTAACTATTCATCATAAAGTACTTATCACTCATTCACTCACTTTATTCCTTTTACTCAACATTTTCACAGAAATGCTGTATACGTGGGCGTTTGGATGTATGAAAAAGAGCAAAAAAAATCGCCAAAAAATAAACTTTTCCTCTCAGAAATGCCCCAGTTTTTGTTGCTGCTTAAGATTATTTTTTGGGCACGTTAGAAATGTCTTGGTACATGCAGCTTGCAACCATGCTCAAGCCGAATAGAAAGAAAAAGAAAATATTATTACAATACTTAAACGTACCCATAAATAAACAGTTTTTAATATTTTGTCCACATCATATTTTAATGCGATATAATGCCTTCCGTTGAAAATGACAAAACATTAGAGTGGAGAAAGCAGGGAAAAATTCGTGTTTTTTGCACGAATATATTTATCATTTATTAAATATGTATACGAGCAAAACAACCAGTATATATTACACTACATCGTTATACCACGTCCTCTCCTATGCTTTACAATAGCAGCAGTGTAACCATTCCAGTTGGACCAGCAGCAGCAGCGCAGCAAAAATAACAACAGGTAAACTAGCAATAGCAAAAACAAAGTGAAAATACACTGAGGACAAAAAGTCCGGTAGTTTTTTTCGAACCCATTTCCAGAAGTAGACGGATGTAACGGTCGCCATTAGTATGACATTATTATTATCATTATGGCTTTAATATTCACTTCTCCACTTTCATGCAATATTATTACATGTTCGCATAGAAATATCTGGTTTCTTTCTCTTGTTCTCGCTGCTGTCTAACTAACATTCAAGTTGTTTCATAGGTATATATATACGTTTGATGTACCCAAGTGGATTCAATTTATTTATTACCATGGTCATGCATCATCATGTATGCATGATGTGTGAGCAGCAGCAGCAGCAGAACACAACAACGAACGACATAAAGCAATAAAGTCATCATCATCAGTGAGCACGACGACTAATCGAACGAACAACAAAACTACTTTACGAACAAATAATAATCGTTAACATAACAGTTACACAGAGATAAAAAATGCCTTGTTGTGTGTAACAATTAAAGCAAAAAAGAAACTGAAATATTATCAGCTAAAACAAATAATCAACACCCTATTTCGTCATGCTTCATCATCATCATTTTCATATTTAATGCTCCATCGATCCCGCTATGTTGTGTTGCATTGCAGATCTGCTGTTTTCGCTATTACAACACGTACCTCTGATACTATTTATTATTTGACTAAAGATATTAAGTAGACAATACAATGCTATTATTATATTTATTTATTATTTTTATTATGTTTAAGTGTGTGTAGGAAATTACTTTGATATTGAATATGATAAAAAAGAGGCATTTCATCTGAACTGGTAACACATTTCTGATGAAATTGTCTGGCCAAAAAATGTTGGAAAGGCGCACTAACAGACAACTGAGATGATAAAACCTGAGAGAGACTGTAAATTAAATATATACAATAATAGATGTGTAGTGTGCACTTGGTTTGAAAAATTAAAGCGGATTTGAAAAATAGATGCTTAATGCATTTCGTTTGTTCAATCATCATGTAAAGTGGTATGTAAAAAATATTCAATAAATAGATGAGTGACTACACACAATGCAAGTTGCATCCGAAATGTGATGTGGAATGCATGAAAAATGATATTTTGTAATGTGCTGTTACATTAATGTAATTGCAATAAACACTATTTTTTTTCTTTTTAGCTTATTCATCAAGCATTTCCTGTTCAAGTAGTGCTAGCATTTTTGCACATCTACAAGAGTAAGGTCGGTCGGTGTTATATCTTGTAATGAAATGATAAATAAATGAAAAAGCTTAAAATAAAGTTGTAGTTTAAGAGTAAGCTGGAAGAGCAAATAAAAACCATTTAGTTGTCTGTCAGTGATTCTTGTCATAAAATCCATAATGTTTTATGGGAACATTCCAACCCATCTGATTTGCTTTTATGTTATTATGTCTTTTATTTTTTAGCACTTTGAATTACAAATAGATTGCTATGGCTTAGCATGCGTATACATTAAATTATCTTTAAAATGGATGCGTAAGCAAAATGTGCAAAATTCTTTGTGCAACTTCAGCAACATTCTTTTAACCTTTGTCTATGGAGAAAATGCATCCGTACACATAATGGCAATCGCGATAGGAAAAAGCAATTATTTTAAATTTTGCAGCAATCTTTTCAATGTGAGATCAAACCAAATGGTTATCATGAAATACCGTAATTATATAATATCATTAAAAACTAAAAATATATTATGAGCAATATTATTTTTTCTACAAGGTGGAACACTAACGTTTTTAACGACATGCTTAAATACATTATTCGTGTTAAATAATGTTTATTTTACTTTTCTGCTGCTGCATTTACTCACTAATTTGCAAGCAAGCAATGCATTTTATTCATTTAGTTTGTCACAACTAGAAATTTTTGTTATGTAATAATCAGTTGTAATAAATAAATATATTCAGACAATAATTACCTATAAAAATTATATGTCAAAGGAATGCTTTAGACCGTGTTTGCATGTATGCCTTTCAACATCTTCTAAAATTGTCATGTCTTTACAGCTACTAATCCTAAACCAAGGTCAAGACAATATGATAATGATGATTATCCAGTAAGGTAGTAAATCAGATTATGCTAATGAGCTTCGAAGCCTGTTGTGTGGTACTCCAATTTGTCATCATTACCACACTCTCTTCGCCCCAGCAACACCTAAATAAATCATAAACACTAGCATCACCAATCATAATTCTGTGTTGTTTGTAAATGCTTGCAAAAGCTATTATTATACACTGTCCCAGTAATCCCACCACCACCCCCATTATGTCCCACATCACCTACAGCTATCAGGCTGAATTTAGCTATTCCCTCTTGCCACTATTATCATCACCATCCGTGTTTAGTATTCACAACAAGTGTGTGTACTGCTAGACCAACTCTGCTAAAAAGGAGTTACAAGTGAAAAATGAGCAAACGGCAAAAGGAATAACCATAACTCGGAGAATAATAAAAACCCGTTTAACATGTTGCGCGCGTACATGGAAACAAGGCAAAACAACAACTACAGCTACCATTTCAATCGCCTGTTTCTGTATTATGAATGAAAGAGTACATATATAATCGCAACATCGCCAATGCAATACTTTCCCTTTAAAAGGCCACTAGGTAAGAAGTAGGCACGCAGGTATGTTGTATGTAGTTGTGGGGATAGAAGCAAGCAACCAAGCATGAATGCCGAATTTCTCTTACTCCTTTCTTCTCTCTTTTTCTTCACTCCACTCCCATTTCCAGCTAATAGTATTTCCTCCACTCCAGTTTCTTGTTGTGCCGTTTAATTGTCAGGCATACAGTATGCTACATTGTTTTTGACAATATTCCTAAATTAAGTGATTGATGCTAATGTTCCATCATTCTCATTGTAATAGTAATGTAGTATTATTTTGATGCCCATTATTATTGAGACGATCAAGAAACAAATAGAAATATTGATATTTTCCGCTTTGCATACCCGCTTCCACATACTTTACTATGCGGTGGTTGTAGTTGTGGCGGTACTCGTTTTCCAGAGAATTTGATTCAAGAGCAAACAACCGGCTCCATCAAAACTGTTTATTTTGCAAACTTGTTCTATTACGGCAATATTGACGAACTCATCTGCTCATCAAATCACTTTTACGTTGTATTTTATATTAAACCGATTATTAAGCATCACACTGTATTTAACATTGCGGTATATTCTTTACCATCGTATTTCTGCTCGGTGCATTGCATATTGCATCGTTTCATTAACGTACTTCATATGATTCAAGTTGGTCATGAAGAAGAGAGACGCAACATAATATTTTGTATCTGTGCCCAGTATGATGTGATATATTACAGACAAGTTTACCTACTTTCAGATATGTTCCAAAATCCAAAAGTCGTCCTTGAAACATTGTAGCTTATTTAGCTAGCATTAAATATGCACACGCCACTTATTATGCTTGGCAAAAAAATGGCATACAAACTTACTACCCCATACAGACATACATCTTTTTATAATAATAAACATAGCAAAAGCACACGTAATCCATACATGTGAACATGATGATAATATTTGTAAAGTAAATATAGTTTCGAAAAAAAACTAAATATACATTGTATTCTGTCCATCAACGTTTGTCACATGGCTTTGGTTTGCTTCTAATGAAAATCCTTTACAGCATGATTACTAATGCAACAATCAGGTATATACTTTTTGGCGAGTAGCTACTATTGTGTCTAGCCTTTGCCGTTTGTATGCTTGCTTATGGGATTTTTATCAGCAGTAATAGATTTATTTACCACTGCATTACTATTAATGTTCCGATAACTTATCTTATTTATGAAGCGTTCGATCAACCTTTTCCTACCTTTCTTTTCTCTCCTTCTACAACAGTCTGAAAAACTAATGACGGCAAGAAAGGAGATAAAGCCAGCAGAATATTTATTTTACTTTTTTCTTTGGAGTGATTAGCTCCCAAAAATATTTATCACTGGATTGTTTAAATGTTATGGTGAGAATTCCAAACTACTTTCTCTTCTTGCAAATGTTCCCTAATTGGATTGGATAAGCTGATGCCTAAAAACCAGGAAAAGTAGGCAGACATGAAATTTCTAAAAAATATTGCTCTTTACTCTCCCTTCTTTATTTGACGGCATTGCATGCATGGTGATTTAGCCAGTGTTTGAGGGAAGATGACTTTGAAAGTGATGCACGTGTTTACTTATACAATATGCTATACAGTCGAAAACTATAATAAAAAGAACACACCCATCTTCTTGTTGCAAGAAGTTTAAGCCATAAAACTCGACTAGAAAACATAACAAAAAATGATACAAATGATAAAGAGTAAGGGAGAAATGCCGACATGTGAAAAGGTCATATAGGCAATAATAAGTAAGTGTACTATATGCCGCATGTATTGCATCAGGTATATTTTATGATGGGACTAAAATATAAAACTCGTAATCTAACAACTGCGTAACAAAATATAGCTGTTTTGTATACAAAAAATAAAACAGTATTAATAGCAACTTTTTTTTCAGCCAACCACTCGCAGTTCATCATTTTCACATTTATTATCTTGGGGAAAGCTTCGACTTTCGCCGGAAAGACAAAAGGTTGATATAGAAGTAGAAGGCCAATGAATAGAAAAAAACTTTCAAGTATAATACAACAAACTCACTGTGAAGCAGATGCGTTATTGTTTATAGGATTTCGGTAACTGCCATGGATTCATAATAATAGATTCATACCTCCATTCAAATTTGTTTGCGGTGTGGGGTAATGTTAAAAAGGAAGGAATAGCCAAAAGACTACAGTTTTTCAGAAGCTTTATAAATAAGTATAAGAAAAAGGATCAAGGTTAACTTACTTTATTATTTATATGGTAGACAAAGGAGGAGTTGTTAAATGCTAAACATAAAAAACCTTATAAACATGTAATAAGCACACACACATACATGCATTGATATTATTCTTATTTTGAAACACGTTGTGCTAGTGAGTAAGGAAAAGTTTGTTTGGTTTAAAAAAGTCTAGTTAAGTCTGATATGGACAGGAATAACTGTTTA
>JAANSP010002591.1:0-12559 GCA_036850745.1 Homidia socia | reverse complement strand
GCAGAACAAACGGTGTATGGCATTTAAAGCACAGAGTTTATGACGTGTTGACTGTCAACTTTATACTTGGATAGAAATTGGCAGTTTTTACTTTGAGTTGTAATAATAGCATAATCTACTGTCTTTTTGGTATGTGTACATACCAAAGTTTTTTTTAATACTGAACGTACATAATAAATATCAAAACACTGCTACTTGAAAGACCACTGTTTTTTCTATTATCCAGAGTCCACTTGTTCATGTTCAAACAAAAGTGTTGTATGCCCTTGTAAAATACTAGAAATTGAAATGGCATGCTTGATGTTAATACGACGAATATGTGAATTGAATATTTTACTGTATGCACGATTGTTTAATGAATGATTGCTCACTAATATTATTGCTTGCTTGTATAAACTTTTTTTGTGTTAAGTGAATTAAAAAAGCAAAAACTGTTAATAAAGTAAACATTACTACAAGCAACATCCTCGTCAAGTTGAGCGTGAGTGAACTGCCTACCTAAAAAAACTCACCAACAAACCAATACGTAAAATGCCAAAAATACTGGCTGAAAGTGGTGGGCAAGCAAAAACTTAGTATATGCCTACCTATTTGTCTTGTTAACACAATCAACCATGTTTTTCGTATACAGTTGATTCACACCATGAAACTGAATAATGAATGACCGCATCTTGTAAACAGCAGCGCACATGTCCCATTAAAATTCCTTTGTAGAAACTTCACTATTCACTACTTGTACTACNCCGCATCTTGTAAACAGCAGCGCACATGTCCCATTAAAATTCCTTTGTAGAAACTTCACTATTCACTACTTGTACTACTGTCCTCTGCTGAATCATTTCATTTATTGATTTAAATTTTAAAATTTTAGTAATACTGTGTTCCAGGCTTATAGAAACATTTTATACATAAAATTATTTTGTAGCATAAAAATTATAGGGATTCACGCAGGCTCATGTATGCATGTTTTACCCATGTAATGTGCATGCCGTGAGCTGAGGAAAGCTGGAGAGAAAACTGAACGCGGTTGTAGTAAAGTAATAAAATTCGTGATTTATCCAAAGGTATGTTAATGTGAAAAATTAAGAGCTATAAAAAGAAGAGGAATGAGGCGGAACGTTGTTGGGGTGGAATATACTTTTTTTAGTAATTTGGTGCAGAGCTCAATAAACTGAGCAAGCAGCAACCTGCTGCAGTAAAAAAAGAGAGTCAAGTCAGTCTACTTTCCACTAAACTCGTTGTTTTGACGGAGTAATATCCATTGGGGGGATCGATCTCTCATCATAATATCTTGTGAGATGAATGGACGTGTGGAATCTTGAGCAATATAATAATAATATTGAAAATAAAGTATTATATAAAGCGAGTGATTAGACGTAATAATAATAATAATAATAACAATAGCAATGATGATGAGAACACCAAGTCCTTATTCCAAAGATTTTTTTCCTCTTCGTAAATAACAAGAAGGTGGTGGTCGGTGAGAGGAATATTAAAAAAAGGGAAGAAAAGAGAGATATAGTTTGTGAGTGTATTACTTTTTTATTATTATACTTGTGCCATGCTTTTTTCCTACATTTTCTAACTGACTTGGAGGAGCTGCGGGAGCCGAACTAATCCGAGTTTGTATTTTATAAATGCCGGAATAATGAATGATGCTTCTTTCCTCTCTCTCTCTCAGTTTGCTCCTTCAAAAACTGCTCCTGTTGTTGCCTTTGTACACTTCTTTTCTTTCTCTTTTCTTGCTCTCCACTCACGTTCGTCCAATCGTCCATTTGTTCCTTCCACTTTTTTTTATACATCTACTCACACACACATCATCATCATCACCACCAGGCATAACACCACACTCACACTCTTTCACAATTTTTATTATAATGTAGTATGTACACTTTGAAATACATTATAATGCCTGCCTCTCTCTACTTACACCACCGTAACACCCATGCCGGCCGAATTTACTTTACCCTTTTTCAACTTGTACCAAAAAACATGCACCGTTTTGCTTGATGGCTGACTTGTAGGAAGGAAGACAAGATAGTGTTCAAGTATTCTTCTTCTTTTTACTTTTTTTCTACTCACTCTATAATAGTCATGTACATCATCGTCTTTATATAAAGCATGGAAAATGTTTTTCCATGAGCGAAAATAACACTTTTTTCTATACTACTTAGGCATTATTATTATGATGATGATGATGGTGGTAGTAGTGGTGATTCTGTAGTTGTAGTAGTCGCGCGTAGGGAGCCTCAGTTTTTTTAGCTTGTCTCTCAAAATGAAAATGAGATTGTTGAGAAAGAAAATGAAATAGGATGGGATGGGCCGTGTAATTATTATGAACGAGATGGGTTGGTTTAGTTCTCTCCTCTCTCCTTTTATCGGATCCTTGTCATCATGATTATTATTACTACTTCTTCTTTTTCTTTCTTTTTTCCATCTCTCTCCTACTCGCTTCTTTTTTCACTCCAAAAGACTTGACGTGTACTAATAGGTAGCCGAGTGAGAAAGAGAAGCGAGAGAGAGAGGGGCGAGCATATAAGGAGGCTTATTGTTTTTATATGAGTCTCACTTGTTGTTTTTTATTCTTTTTTTATAAGCCCTGCTTCTTCTCTTCTTGTTCTCCTTTTAAGATAACGGGCTCTTTTGTTTAAATTTATTAAATGTGGAAAGAACCAAAATTATTGAGTGTTTTTTGCACAAGAGAGAAAAAAGATGAGAAAAGATTAATATAATCTGTTATTACAATGACTAAGGTATTAATAACGATGTAATTTGATAGAGTAATTTTATGAGGAGCGTAAAGTTTTCGTTTTTATGCGCTCTTGTGTGAAAAATGCGTGGTTTAGATTAGATTAGAAACAAATAAGCATTACCTTTGAGCACGCGTGCGCTTTATGTGTGTGCGTAGTTATTTTAGATTACAAAACTTTGTATACTAAATGGATAGCAATTTAAATATACATATTTGAAACTTACTTACATTCTTACATGCATGCATCATTACTGATTCATCTTCTCTCAAAGAATAACACTCACTCAGTCCACTATTATTTTCCTTAAAATTGGAACACAAAAAATATTTCCTGATGAAACAATCTCGCATATAAGCGATTGATTTGAAATGAAGAAAAAACAGCGGTAAAGAAGCCTATCCTGTCATTTCTCACAAAGCATTTTTCATTTCAAAACAAATCAGAGACTCTCCCGCTGAGAGGAAGATTCGGGGGGTTCATTCCCTGAAAAAATTCTTGACCCTCTGCAACTTTGCACGCTGATTTACATGAGCATACATGCATCCCTACCTACTAATAATTTTTTTGAAAAGAAGAATGCTTGTATTCTTTTTATGAATGGTTTTTGGGATAAGATGAGCAAATATCCATCAATTATTTTGAACGTTACTCGATTTATTCCTGTATTTGTCTTTCGTGGCTATCAGCTTGTAAAATGGTTAAAATATTTGGCAGCCGAAGAAGAACAAGACGCATCAACAAACGACCCCGTGCGTTATTATTATCATGATGATGATCATCAGAAAGGCTATCATGGCCAAAGAGCTATTTCCTCTGTGATCATGACCGTGTATAAAGTAAACACAGGCAATTGACGCAAAAGAAAACATTTTCAGTTTTTACCATTTTCTTCCTTCTCTCCCTTTTGTATTTTCTCTATTATCTCTTATTATAGATAAAATAATGGAGGATTACTGTATCCTACGTATCAGTCAGCATTTTTAATGATTACACATAATTTTAAAAGACAGAGTATAAGGCAGCGTAGGAGGATAAATCGTTAAATAAAGCTGGGGAGTAGAGATGTTGGTTATACATGCTCAAATGATGTCATTTATTTCATTTTGATCACAGAGCTGGTTAGCGAGCTGTCTATTCATTGGAGATGAGGCATCTCAAAATACATTATTACCTGGTTTGTACCGTTTATTATTATTGGAAGAAAAGAAAATAGGGCCAAGTGTTTAGCAATTTAACCAGCAACAACAACAACGATAATGCACACACACACAAACACTCGTAAACACACCACCACCACCAGCAAGTCTTTAACCTCCATGCAAATTTATTGATATAGAAAGTCAATTTTTACTGCACTGCACTAAAAATTCTTGAAGATTTTATTGATTAGCGCTTCTCCTACTTACTCGCTCGCTGCGTATAGGCATGGTGCATTCTCCTACCATTCTTTTGCATTTGTTTTGATCAGTCTCATCGTCATCATCATCATCATAATAATAATCATAATATTACTACTTGGCTCGTTTGCTTGTTCCTCTTTTGATACAAAGGCAATGTTTATGATTATGAATGTGTTATTGGGCCTCACCTTGTCGTCGTAAATAAGCTGATGCCGGAGAAGAAGGAAGGGTATTTCATACAATCGATAAGTATTATATGGTGAAATGATCAAGAGAATGAGATGACTAAAAAGTTTATAAGCAACAGATATAATATAATAATAATAACAGTCTTGTTCGAAAACATACATGAGCTGTTGTTGTGGTGGTGGGTAAACCTGAAACCATGTTTTGCTAATCATCTCTAATCTGTGCACTATTTGTTCGACTGATGATGTTGATAGTAAATGGCGAGTGGATGATGATGATTAGGACTTGCTGAAACGACAAAGGTGCAAGCAAGTCGTGATTTGCCTATCCTATCAAAAAATGAACAAATTGAATGAATTGAATATGCTGTCCGAGCAGCAAGCTGCTACATGATCTGTTGTAAAGTACGCTTGTAAACGCACGTATTACCACAAGTGAGTTACGTCTTTTCATTAAAATGAAGATATCGTTATCATTCAAAAATCATTTAGCCTACTCATTTAACGCCAGAAGAGTACACAACCAACATGGTATGTAGGTACCGACGTGGGTACACAACACTGGGATTGTTGTTTTTTGATATTTTCTTTTATGAGCTTTTTAGAAAAAATAATTGGTTCTGTACAGGTTTAACAGTTTCATGTCATTTTCATCACACCGGTAGCCCCACTTCATATCAAATAAAGAAGTTGTCACTTTGATAGCCGTAAAGTTGAGAAGAAAAACTATAAAATTTAAATGAAAAAAATATTCCATCTTTTACGATGATTTCAAAAATTAAATACAATTTTCCTGTTTAATAGTTTAAGTTGGATAATTAATTTCTCTCTCTTTTGTAATCGTCGTCAGTTTAGTCAACATCAAATAGGCATATTAATTAACGTGCTTGAAGAGTAAATGAATGAGTGAATCCAAAAACTGATTAAATATTGAAAAGTCAAAAGCTTGCAAGATGCAAGTACGGTTGACTGCCTGAATAAAATGCAAACTTGATTATTATTTGCACTTGTTTCATTTTCATTCATTTTCATTTGTTCATTTACACTTGGATTACATTTGATTGGAATCCAACACTTTTATTGAACTGTAATGAAAAATTATTAAATTTGTGTAACTTTTCTAATTACGCTGGTAAATTTCCAATTCCATAATGAAGAAATAATATGACAGCGATCCAAATTAAAAGTATTAAAAAATCGCAATCATTTGCTGATCAGAGTAAAAGTATGCACGTACTTTTGCTCATCTTTCTTGACCTTCTAGATTTTTTGATACAATAACTTTAAGAGGCAATATAAACATGAATTAAACAAGTTTTGAGCATACAAAGTAAAAATTCCATTATTTTTTTTCTTTTAATTTCAAAAGTTTCAAGTTAAAAGTATGCACGTACTTTTGCTCATCTTTCTTGACCTTCTAGATGTTTTGATATAATAACTTTAAGAGGCAATATAAACATGAATTAAACAAGTTTTGAGCATACAAAGTAAAAATTCCATTATTTTTTTATTTTAATTTCAAAAGTTTCAAGTAAAAGAGGATGTTATTTGACTTTACTGCATAATAGATTAATATTAGAAATTAGAATGGTGTATATATAGCTACTCACTTTGTATGTCTTATCAAACAGTTTCACCTGACCCGGAGGCAGGAATTATTTTATTAGTTGTAAAAAGCGTTAAAAAATTACTTTAACTTGCTGTGAGAATATAATTAACAAACGGGGTTGGGCTTGCAATGATTATGATTGCGGGCAGGGTATTCACGTACGCATGAAATTTATTTTAGCAAATTTGTAGCATGTAAATATATGCATATGTGTAGTATAAATTAGTGCAAGTTGAAGGATGGTCTGACTGTGCCAAGTACCATTACGTCGTGTGATATTTGATATTTCTTTTATTGCTTTATATACAAATCATATTTTTGTACTACCAACCGCCTAACCGTGTAATCCGTTCGACAAACTTGCTTCATCCTACTACTTGCATTTTTTCTGCATTATAAATCTCTTTAAAAAATCCAACTAAGCTTACACTACTGCACTCCCTGTATGTTTTCTTCATCATTATGTTTGACCGACTAACAAAGGAACAGAGAGGGAGACAGAGAAAACACACTTATATATATTTGTTGAAAGGGTTCTTTTTCCTAAACAGCAGCGCTCGTTTTCGGAGGAAACCCCCCAGACATTGTATAATATACTTGCAATAATAATTAACTTAAAATCTTGAATAGAAATATTGTAGTAACTTGAAACTGGTAGTCCTTCAGGAGAAGCACACAACTATATTCAGAGAGTACAGTGACAGGGCATGTGGATTTGTGGATCAGTCAGTATCATCAAAAAAGTTTTTTTGTGCTAGCATTCTATTATGTTTTTTAAAGTTGGTGGTGGTGGTGGTGGTAGTAGTAAGTACATTTATTGCTCACTCACCAGTCAGTCTTTCGGGTACACTTGAAAAACTTTTTTTCCAACCACTGAACTCCTGTATTCATCAACAATGCAATGTAAAAAGGATGGAATGAAAGCAGTACCAGCTTTCAGTAATAAGTATGGTTTTTGTACATGCTACTGTCTGCTGCTGCTGCTGCTGTTCTTTTGTGATTATTATTATGCTAAAGCAGTTACCGGAATTGCTTTCCTGTTTTTATCAAGGCGGATGAATTAAAGTAATTATGGTTATTAGTTATATGGTTTTACTAACAAGTAGCAAGTCTGACGAATGAAATTTTTAGATTTGATGTAGGCATATATGAATTTTTGTTTGTACACTTTACCAGTCATCCCCACTGAACAAGTCATGGTGTGTAGCAGCAGCAGCAGCATCGTAATAATAATAGCAATAATAGAATGGGATTATGCAGTGGCAATAGAGATACTTGATAAGTTTTTTTGTGTATTTTTAATACGCGTGTGGGTGGTGGTGGTATAGTGTACTTTTGTATTTTACGACTCAAGAAAATTAGTCGGAACTGCTTAATTGAAGCCTGTACATTGTGCTCAGGTTTCTTTGAACAAACCATTGTAATCATAATAACTAGTACCAAAATAGCTCATAGATTAACACAGGCCGCCTTTCGTCTCCTTTTCTTGGCTAAATGGCGAATTAATTTTTGCACAGAGGCAAAAATAAATAATAATGATGACCATCAGCAATTTATATGTGCAAGTTTTATTGTTGTTGGCAATTTTAACAAATCTTTTTCGGAGATCTTTTTCAGCAGTTTTATTTTTTTGGCGGATATTAGCAAAAAAAATTTAAAAGTATGCAAAAATAAATAATAATGATGACCATCAGCAATTTATATGTGCAAGTTTTATTGTTGTTGGCAATTTTAACAAATCTTTTTCGGAGATCTTTTTCAGCATTTTTATTTTTTGGCGGATATTAGCAAAAAAAATTTAAAATTAGAACTTTTTCGGTTCTGCCATTAATAAAAAAATTGAATTAACTTGTAAGGGGATCGTGTATACAATACATTTTATATGAGCCAGCAAAACAGTCGAAATGAATGAATGAATTTGAGTTTAGTTGAATTGGCACTTGTTCGACTTGCGATTCATTCAAGCAAATCATTTTTTCAATTTCTCATAATATCCCTCGTATGACGTGATTGCTTATTAGCAATTGTGCTGTGCTTGATTATATTATATTAGAACTTTTTCGGTTCTGCCATTAATAAAAAAATTGAATTAACTTTTAAGGGGAGTGTGTATACAATACATTTTATATGAGCCAGCAAAACAGTCGAAATGAATGAATAAACGTGAGTTTAGTTGAATTGGCACTTGTTCGACTTGCGATTCATTCATGCAATTCATTTTTTCAATTTCTCATAATATCCCTCGTATGACGTGATTGCTTATTAGCAATTGTGCTGTGCTTGATTATATTATATCGTTTAAAAATACCGTCTCAGCTTTCATGGAACAATAACGATACGGGCTTGCTTCCCAGTAGTAGTCATCAAGTCTTTTTGTACTGCTTGAGTTGATGAACCTTGAGCATGAACCCACGAGTTTTGTGCACTGAATTCATGAAATCAAAATTGATGAATTAATAGGGTATTAAATGTGTATTATCGGGTTGAATAAGTTGCATTATTCTATTCCCCTTTCTACTTGTAAGCAAAAGCATTTTGTGAAATGATCTGTTGTAACTTGAGCTTTTTCATCCGGTTCCTGCATGACTCAAGTATGCATGCATGTTCGCAGACCAAAAATATATAAAGTTTATTATTAATTGTAAGAAAAAGGGTATATTCATGCATTCTATTGAGTTATTATTATTACTATTGATATTATAAGCTGAATCACATGTGTGCATGTGTTGAGATGAAAAAGAGAATTTCGTGATCATTAAATGCTCTCTTGTGGGATTTCCTATTCCATTGCCAACGCATCCGACAAAAAAGGGTTCATGTGTTGTACGACGGCAGAAATGAGATCAGGAAGAATGGCGCAATTCAACTTTTTTCAATGGTATTTTCAAAAATACACAAAAATTTGTCTTGAATGCTTTATGTACAACAAATACAACCAATAAATTTGATAATTAATAGAACAGAAGGGAACATGCTTCTTGCACACACAATAATTCCCCTCGTGTTGTTGTTGGTACCCTTTTCATGCGTGATTATCCAATTTGGTGGGTTTTTATTTCTCAATATTTTGAAGAAAAAACGGCTTTGTACGTAAAAAGAGTACAGTAAAAAGAAAAGATGGTGCATCTGAATAATCTTAACACGAAAAAGGATAATATCATTATAAACTTTTTGTACGAATATTAGATCATCCTCATCGTCAAATCATACCATTATACGTGTTTTTTCTTTTTCGTTTTTGGACAATTTTCTTCTTCTTTTGAGATGGAATTACTACGGCGTAAGAAACACCTTTGGAAAATTATCAAAAGAATGGGGTAACTCAAGGTGAATAATCCCATTCACCGGGGAATCTTTCTTTTTGCATGTGTGGGAACTTGTTGGCGTTTTTGTACCAGGTCGTCGGAATTGAAGAATACACTATAACACAAGGGGAAAAGGTCGATGTGTTTATATGCTTGTTTATACATTAGCTATTTTCCTATTCAACTCTACATAACGCTTTTTACTCATAGGCACAAACATACTTTTTAAAGCTTGCGTCAAGTTCAAAGATGAAATCATCAAATGTCTACTTCCCTTTTAAGTAATTTATTAATAAAAAAGCAAAGCAATGTAAATGATTTTTTTTTGAAAAAGTGAGTAAAGCAAGCACACAATATTATTATATTTTTTACATTATGATTATAAAAGGTAATTAAAGTTCAGGCAGGTTTAATTTATATATCAGCAGAAGCAGCTACAGCAGCAATATGAGTTCATGTTGTATAAGATTATGAATCGCACACAGAGTGTCCGGGTGGCAGGAACGCCATGAACGTTATATTTCTTCATCAATTTAAATACCACAAAAATGGCTACAAAGAGAAACGAGACGATGAAGTTTGCAAAGTTTTGCTGATAAGATTATGAAAGCAAGTCATGTTTTGTTGCTTAAAATGAGCGGAAAAGCGACAAAAATCTATATTAAAAAACAGCACAGTGCTGTAGTCAAACGCATGTAAATATTTATGTGTATTACTCATGTACCCATTATTTGTGTACGTTTGTTGTACCAGTTTTGTTTTTTAGATGTGTGTAGTAGAAATAGGGTTCTTTTCCCATGATGATGATGACTTTAAGCTTATGAAATTATGATTAGGTAGTGATGTCGACTGATGTGGTTTGCTGTATGGTTTGTGCGAGTTGAGAAACAACAATATGGCCGTCAAAAAGGGAGAGAGAAATTGCTACATTCTTTTGGAATTATTATTACAGTTATTATTATTATTATTTATTATTATTACTATTATGAACATTTTCTGTTTTTGCCCTATTCCCCTCTCTCTGTGTTTTTTGCTGTTTCCTATTAAAAGTGTTGTGTCCAACAAGCAGCAGCAGCAGAAGAGGAGTAAGAGTAGAGCGAAACAAAGTTCATTACAGCGCTTTTAGCCATCCACTGGAAACTGTTAGATCCAACAGAGATTTTGATGAAGGAGAGCAGCGGTGTGGTGGCTACTGAGGCGGCTAAAGTAGTTCTGGGGATATACAATCAGTTGAATCAGACAGAGGCTGGCTGGGAGGAGGAGGAGGATGGTTGTGACAGTTCTTTCCTTTTTGCTCTCTAAAACATGTAATAATGTTAAATTTTAGATATACAATCCATTCCGTTCTCTTTACCCACCGACAAATAATAATATACTCACTGTCTAGCTGGGTAGTTTGCTGCTGCAGTCGTTGCGTTGTTTGCACTGGGGACTCTGTACTGTTTTTCCAGAAAAGATCAAAGGGAAAATGTTGTGATCTTGGTGCGACAAGTTGATGGGATATGATGGTGTATATCGTCTTGATCATTATGATTATATCAGCAGAGAGGCAACAACAGTATAAATGTATGTAGTAATAGGCAGCAAACATTAAGCAAGCAGTAGTAGTAGCAGCAGGTGAAATTACAAAAAAACTAATGTCTGCATAAGTTTGAGCTTATTATACAGTACTTCAGCCTTGTTGAAGGGCTCGATCATCTGAAAGAGAGAGAGAGAGAAAGCATCTCTTTTTTGTGACAACGACGGACGACGACGATGATGAATAGAAAGGCCAGTTTCAGGATGGAATTGAGGACTATGTATTATTTGGGGTAGTTAGTTACCTCTGTTTTCTGTTTTTCCATGTGTTGAATAAATATTATGCTTAGAGTCTTGTTTGTCATTCCGCCTGCCGTTCTTTCATCATCATACATGCATATTACACAAACTGATACTGCTGCTATGCCTTATCAAACTCCATCTACTACTGCTACTATCAAGCTTGTCTCTTGATTCATCATCATTCTTAAATTGAAACCAGCAGTACCCCTGTTTTCTGTTTTTCCATGTGTTGAATAAATATTATGTTTAGAGTCTTGTTTGTCGTTCCGCCTGCCGTTCTTTCATCATCATACATGCATATTACCCAAACTGATGCTGCTGCTATGCCTTATCAAACTCCATCTACTACCGCTACTATCAAGCTTGTCTCTTGATTCATCATCATTCTTAAATTGAAACCAGCAGCAGCAGCAGCAGTGGTAGAGCTTGAATAAAAAATTTACACAGGAAAAAACTTGTGTATGTACTATGTTGAATATAACACCTATCTCTAGTCAGTTTGTGTAAGCAAACGATTTTTTTATTTTGCGAAAAAGAGACATTCACTTGGAAAAAAGTATATAAATGCACACATCATGCCATGCCACACATGCATTGATTCAAGTGGAAAGAGTTTCTGCCCAACTTAACTAAAATAAAATGTTAAATAAAAGTAACAAAGTAAAATGTAAAATGAATCCAAATGTGACTGGTTGGTTGCTACTCTGTCTCTCTCTCTCCCACTTACTGCTATACATAGTAGTAGAGACTGTCGGTAAACAGTCAGTCATGGTGAAAATTAACGTGTGGAACAAATAGACCCCCTTCAAAGGTGCTTAATTGCACCTTTGATCTTTTCTCCTTTTTCCATTTCTCCTTCAAGTTGTAGTAATAACAGAAGCGCTACTAGTCTGGTGGCAGCAATGTGTGCAAGCCGCATACTACACACAAAAAAATACTTAAACGTCAATGCATGCTACTACACCACTACCAGTAAGTTGGTAATGATAAGAGGAGATAGGATATGAGCAATAAAATGTGTGCTTTCTCCAGAAAGATGAAGCGTTTTTTTGTTTTAGGTATTTTATATATTATACATTTATTTTCTTTTTGAATACCACGACTATGAAAAGATGTAGCAAAACGCCCAGCCGCTTGTAGCAATTCTGCCGTATAATAGATAATGAATATAAAAGTGAAAAAAATCCATCCAATCGAAGAAGAGAAAAATTGTAAAAGTTATCTCTTGACAAGACTTACAAAAATGAAACATTGTGGCCGCACTTGCCTGCTTGATCTCACAGATTACTAAAATAATAAAGCTAGATTGTTGTAGCTTCTTTTTTTAGAAATTAGCTCCGCTTTTTTATCTTTCATTTTGCTTTACACTTTTATGTGTTCATTATTATTGCCGGCTTTAATTTGCAAATCTAGACAGTTTGAAATTCAAACAAAAAATCCTTATGAAATTTGAGATTCGTTACATAATAATAATGATTTTTTT